>MDKI01260070.1:0-56380 GCA_005239505.1 Nicotiana paniculata
CCCACCCACCCCAATCGACACTACTCTATTATCCCTCCCTTTCTCAATAAAAATTCACCCTCACATAAACCTTTCCCCTTCTTCTTTTTCTTCTTTTCCTCTTCAATTTTCTTCTCTCAAATAAGGCAACCACCCTCGAGCACTCTCATCTCTAAGCATTCTTCAACCCCCATTACTTCATCTCTATCATTCAACCATACAGGTATGTACTTCTCACCTTAATTTTTCTTTGATTTTTGTAACTTTGTTTTTTTTTCTCTTCCATTGTGTACACAACTTGTAGCCTTTTTTTTTATTTTGTTTGGTAGCCATAACGGGCAGTAGTTTATTTGTGTTGATAATAGATGACATAGGGAGTGTGTGGTGTTGTGAGTATGTTTGGGTTATGGTGGTGGTGCCTCATGTCCACTATTTAGTGCTTGGAGTTTTAAATTGTTCACCCACCATATGTTTGTAAAAAGACCACAATGGAGGGAAATAATATGACCGATTGGTGAAGTCTGAGTAACCACAGTTGGGTCACCCTGTTGTACTGAGCTAATACTATGATAATTGTAGGTACAATGCCTCGACGCAAGTGTCAAACCACAGGAGCCTCTTCAAGTCGTTCAGCAAGAACCTCCATCGGAGGAAGGCCCTGAAAATCAGTAGACTCGAGGCCTTTCAACATCCACAAGGTTTGTCTCAACGAAGGCGCATGACATATTCGCTGAAAAAGAGGATAAAACAACTATACATTGCAGGCTATGGACTCTGAAACCATTAGGATGAATTGCCCCAGAATGTACGAAGTGTTGATGCAACGTCGCATGGACGTTTTCTTTGAGGAACCTGACGAGGCAAATTCCATGGTTTTCAGGGAATTTTATGTCAATGCTCCGGAGCATGAAAAATATGTTGTAACAGTGTATAGAAGGCCGGTTAATGCCTCAATAGAGCACATCCGGACAATGTACATGCTTCCTCCACCAGCAGTTTGTTACGTAGATGCCTACCGGACCTACAGCGAAAAAATGACTCCTTGGGATACGTTCACCCCGACCATTTGTCGACCGGGCATTGCATTGAAATGGTACAAGTATGGAAACAAATTTCAATCTTCGGGCCTCAAGTTTGAGGCCAAATGCTGGTTTACCTGATTAATAATCGACTATTGCCATCCAAGAACACTTTAGAGGTGAACATTCCTCGAGCGTGTATGATTTAGTGCTTCATGGTAGATACGCCGTTCGATGTGGCACATTTAATTCATGAGGAGATGTTTATCCGCATGAAGGTCCATAGGTATGGGTTCTTCTACCCATCACTTGTCACTCGCCTGTGCGCTGTGACGGGGTGCCAGGCGACTTTGTTGTCGATGGCCCGGTACCTGCGGTGCACCCTTTCAAAGCTGAAAGAGTTACTGTAGGAAAGGAGGCAATGACAACTGATGAGGAATTAATGGGGGCATGACTCTGAGGAAGAGGAAACAGAGGAGGAGCATCACCAAGAATGTGAGGAGACGGAGCATATGGAGAAGGAGCAAGTTGTGGACGTTGGAGGCCCGTCTAGGGCCAGTTGGGACCAGTGGTTGGATAACCTGGAGCACGACGTGGCCGGGTTGAGAACCTCAGTGACTGAACTGGGGACCCGAGTGGATGAGATGACCACCCAACAAAAGAAGTCTAAGAAGAAGATTATGGGTTGGTTACGCGCCCGGGGTCGTGCCTGCAACGTCAACCCAGACACCATCTCCGATCAAGATTGAGCTGCCAGGGAAGTCTCTTTACCTTACTCTGTCTTTTCATTGTCCATGAGGAAATGTCCTTATTTTAAGTGTGTAGTGGGGGATGGTTTCCCTATTGTATTGTATGTTGTATAAGTTGTGAATTATTTGCTTTAGTTTGTTTTGGTTAAATTGATCGAATTGCAGTTTTGTTTTATATTTTTTTTTGTAGTCTGTTTTAGTTGTTGTTAGTAATAGTAATCAAGTCATCTTGGCCCGACGACGGATCCCTTTGGCGGGGGTTCTTGATGGTCCAAGTCAATCGAAAAAAGAAAAAAAATAATGGACTCCTCCTGGTGACGGATTTCGTAGGAAGTTTTCTTGAGGGAGGACAGTCTGAAGAAAACACCAAAAAGATTTTTTTATTTTCTTTGTAGGTAGTGTAGTAGCTCCCTCTTGGTTTTTCTTTTGAACACGGTTCTTTTTCAAGAGTTTAGCTTGAACCGGATATAGCTAGCTTCTTTTATTTATTTTTATTGTAGGAGTCTTTTGGGCAAGGTGTTGAATGATAAAATGCTACCCTTAGTGTGTTACACCCAAACACCGTGAATCCTAGAGTGACACGCTTAGGCTCACATGTTGACTCTTGTATAATGCCTTAATAATGCACGTTGTAACTAACTTGAATGCTCAACAAAGTGCTTTGATGAACCAATTTGAATTGAATTATGTGCCATGTATGTGTGATGCGTTTTGCATCTATTCTATGTTTGCATTTGGTACCTAAAACTTGCCTCGTGTGTGTACAAATCGAAATAGAAGTTTGTTTAGTCTTAGAAGGGATATAGGCATTTCTTTGTTAAGCCAGACACAAATATATACCCACCTGAATATAATTAACCATAGTCAACCCCTTTGAGCTTATAAGCTTGTTTTTTTGATAACCACATTATAAACCATAACCAATTGTTCGGATAACTTGTTTGTTTGAACCTGGTACTTCCCACGAGCACTTGAATTTTTAGCAGATATGTAAGAGTCAAAGTGTCGAGTGGTGGTTTGATATGTAAGGGAAATTAAGGAAATAGAATGAAAAATGCAAAAGTGAAGGCCACTTAGAAAAAAAATAAAAGAAAGAAATAGGACAATAAATACATGTAGTCCTTGATAATTAGTGGCATGGGGTAATTATGAAGTAAAGCAAGGTGAAAGTTCTGGCCAAGCATGAAAATGGGCTGAATGTGAATGTAATTGTATTAAAAGTGCTTAGGGAGGTTAGTCACTATACCCAAAATGTATCCTACCCGTCCATTAGCCTGCCTTACAACCAAATAAAGACATATTGATCTTAGACTGAATGAACTAAATTAGTGAAGTATTACACTACGGGCAAGTCTATGGCATATTTGTGTGACGTATGAATGTTCTTTTTGAGAGTGAATGAATTATTTCGATTAAAAGTTCATGTTTTGCTGACTATTATCTTTTATGGAACTACTCTCAATTGTGTGAAGTGAGGGCATATGATTTATGAAAAAGAGGTAATTCATGACCTACTCGTAGTATTTCGAGGAAGTAAGATTATAGCAGGGCATCTGAGAGTCATTTCTTGAGGCATAGATGTTACACCGCTAGGTGCATTGCTTGTAAACGTTTGTGGTGTGACACCGTAGGGGAGTGTTTGATGTAAAGAAACCTTGTAGGATATAGTGGATTGCTCGAGGTCTAGCAATGAATTAAGTGTGGGGTGTTGGTAATAGTCTGAATTCACATAGTTTAGCATATGTTTATACTTTAACTTAATGAGGTTTCACGGTCTTAAGTGAGTTAAATGATGATAAATTGGCTCTAATGGTGATTTTTGTGTTTCACAGGAGTACAATGAGCTATTAAGGACTTATGACGGTGATCCGGGCGAATTTGAAGAATAACAGACCATGGGGTAACTCTGAAGTGATTTGAAGGCTGGAAATTTGTCAAGACAGTAGGAAACCCCACTAGCACGGGCATTAGCGCGAGACTAGCGCGCCCACGCTAGTCCAGTGATCTGCCGGGCAGTGATCTGACGAAAAGAAGACGTTGAGAAGGGTAGTTTTGGGAGTTTGAGGCCAATCCACTTAACCTATAAAAGGTTCAATTCGTCCAAAGGAACAAATTATCTAAGTTTAAAGTTTAGAATAAGAAAAAGCAAGGGCAAGAAGCAAGGAGAGCAATTGGGCATCAATCCACATCTCCTTCCCTTGCAATTTTTATCATAATCATGAATTGTTTTGTAGTTTTCAGTATTGCTATGAGTAGCTAATTGTTTTAATCTAAGGTTTTGGTGGATCCTTTTGGAGAATGACGTTATCGTGATATTAATATAGTTTTGATTGATTGTTAATATCTATTTGTTCAACTACGTTATTGTTGTAGTTAATTGAATGACCATCAATTAGTTGTGCCTATTTATTATGTATCTACTGGAGAGAGAGTGCATATTTAGGTAGTTGTTTGAACAACATCACTCCTGTATAGACGAAAGTCATAACCGAGGGTTTAGAGGTTGGATTAGAGATAACGATACCTCGGGTGCAATCTAAAGTGAGCTGTAATGCAATCTAGCTAGCGTAACTTGAGAGAGTGCGTATAGTAAATTATCATAATTACTTGAGAGCGATTTAAGCTGGAGTGTTCATGATTGGTAGAGACAACTAAATCAAACTATATGAAGTATCCAAGAAAGAAGTTCACCAGCGGGGGAAACCATAACCTTAGACCTTTATAGTATTTGTTCACATCTCAATATTAGTTATCTTTTAGTTTATTTACATCTCATTCGGTCGTAGTAGTAAAAATACTGAAAATGTGACATTCATAATCTTTGGGAACTTGATTATTGAGAACTGAGTGGTCTAACGACAATATTTGATAGGTTAATTCCCTGTGGGATTCGACTATGAGCTAAATACTCAGATATATTTGCAACGCCCATTTAGTCTTTTTATAAGGCACAATTGAGCGTGATCAAAGCATAGAACTGAAAAGAATGAACTAAATTATAGAGAGGCGGAAGAGTTTGCTACTCTATTTGTGAAGGGGAGGCTAATGAATATTCAGACTTTTAAATGAGCCGGGAATTTGAAAAAGGTTAATTAAGTTTATTATTATGTAGAAGCATCAAATTATAATTGAATTCATAAAATGTTATAAAAATATAACTGGGTGACTACTAAGTAATTATCATTCAATGAATTCAAAAATAGGAAAAGTGCAATAGAATTATGAAAGTTATGGGAGATGAGATTGGAATGTGGGTCATCACAGAAGTGAAGGCACTTTGAGTGCTTTCTTAAACCAACTTTTCTGCCCAACTTTTGTGTTTAGGGGGCACACGTAAAATATTTAAGGGGTCCTTATTGTATATACATATAGATAAAAAATACATATATTGTATTTTTGCCGAGGCTAACGGGTTTCCGTGACCCCCCACCTCCCCATGAAGGTCCGTCCCTGCTATCGGCAAAGTCTTCACAAAAATCTGCCCCAGGTCAAAGCAGCCTCGAAGCTACGAAGGGTGCGGTCGAAAGTCAACAAAGACCAAGGTCGTGAAATCATTGTGGTTTAAGGTTGAGGTTGAGCATCGTAAACATAGTTATAAAGCTAGATTTAAGATATGACACAAAAGAGAATATTCTAGTGGATATTCTTTGCACATGTACTATTATGATTTCTAGGAACATGTTCCTTATAAATAAAAAGAAACACAATGACAGGGGACATGAGATATTCATTTGTAAAATACACTTTGACTTTATAGAGAGAATATGGTCCTATTACAAGCATATAAAAATAACATTTTTACTAATATTCTTATCTATTATTTCCATTGGATCCAATACAACCTGAGTGTTCAAAGGCTCATCAATCATTTATCATTGTTAGAAAGAATATCCACAAATCTCGTCCATTTTTGGGTGACACACACATTCTTATTTACTTAAATGTCATTCATTGTCATTTATTACTATTTAGTGCTATCTTCTATCTTTTTGGATCACTGAACTCCGTTATTATTGAACTGATAATCTAACCTTGAGGATATTATTATTGGCTAAGTTTGACCCTTCTTTATCAAAGTTAATTGGTTGAACCAAGATCTATATTTTTTGTCAAACAACTCGTGCACACTATACGGCCCAAAAATATATTCAGATTTTATAAAATTAGATTTTGTTGGGTTAATCATAGTCAATATTAATATTCAATGATAGATCTAACACTTTAAGGCGAATATTTAATGAATAATTTAATGTTAAATAAGACAACCTTGGGATAGTAATGAAGCAATAAAGACCTGAAAATATAAAAGAGGACAACAAATGATAATAAATGACTTTTAAATAGTAAATGAGACAAAGGTAACCCGACAAAGATGAGATTCTCATATGTGCTTTCTGACAATAATGAATGACAATAAGTAATCGTGTATTCCAATCCTTCTTGGATCGGATAAAAGGAGGAAAGTGTAAAGTCAAGCTTTCTTTCTATTCAATAAAGTGAGAATCTTGTACAAAGAATGTTGATGAATTTCCTTACAAAAGGTCTCATTCACATTCTGATTTTCATCTCTTCCTACTTATAAGAGTACATGAACAACAAAATCCTAAATAGTACAACAGGAGGGATATCCTCAAAAATATTCTATAGGGAATCTAAATTCTAAGATTGGTCATCACTTTCGTACTAAGATGGATGCTCGTCCTCATTCTCGTCTTCTGGCAAGCCATTTCGACCTCAATACTACTTTATCTTTCACATCTTACCTCGACCTTTTGGAATTACGTCGGCACGTCACATCCATCAAAGGCTTTGTTATTATTGACTAAGTCAAACACACATATAATGAAGTTTTCGCCCATACACACACCTCTTAAAAGAATGTACTACCAATTAAAAGGAATAGCCTAACTAAAATTTCCTTATTTATTTCGTCATGACAATGTAACATTCATGACAAAAGAGGGGTCAAAGAAAAGAACTAATAATACGAACCAAAGCAGACAATATGTTCCATATATATGTTCCGATTGTGATTATCAATTTGTCACTACTTCTTGCCTTCACGACATTAACCTCTCTCCATATTTATTAGATCAAGGGTAATCTTAAAAAAAAAATTACCTCTTGTACTTTCTAAAACAATAAATATTTTTAAAATAATTATTTTTGGTAAACGTGACAACTGAAACGGAATGGAGGAAGTGTAATTTAATAAAAATATATCAAAAATGTTTACCGTTGTAAAATTACCAAGTATTGTGTATAGAGTAATTGTACTAATAGACATTGTGGTAATCTAAAATCTAGGGCAGCATATGGATACCTCCCATGTATGATGTGATCTTAACTACATCTCCCTTGTGCTAAACTATAGCTATATGCTCTATTTCTTCAAGTTCTTCTTAAGGGTAACAACTTATCAGTATCAAATATTTATACCAAATGACAAGAAATTATAACATCTGATATATTCTTATGTGAAATATTTCCATCATAATACATGTTTAATATTCCATTTACTCAAACATACATTCATAAGCTTTCATGCGTACCAATTTCTAATAATCAAAGGTTTAAATAAATGGTATCCTTATAATTAATTTTTTTAATATAAATGCAAAAATCAATATGTAATATAAATAATGACGTGTTTTGATTATTGTTAAGAATTATCGACAAAACAAATTTCGAATTTGAAAATGATATATTAACTAAAAAAAAAGCTTTGGGTTTTAAAAAAAAGAAGAACAAGGAGATTAGTGAAGTATTTAAACAACATTACTAAGAAAGTCACTATAAATGTTAGAATTGCACATTTAAATAAACAAAAGAAACATGAAATTTATGTAAAGTTTTTACGGAGAGTATAGCTGGTCACTACCGTATAATATATAGCCAATTTATTCGAAAATTGCTCCTCCTCACTTTTTTTTTTGGTTTATAAATTAGATACTCCATTAACAAAATAATTACATGGCTAGCATGTTAGAGTGGCTGCCCATGTGGCCAACTTTGTTTGTAAAAGTGTTAGTAATATAAAAGACCAAGGTTTATTTTGTTGAAAGTAGTTCCGGTAGGGAAATGATACAAAAAACTAACAAAAACACTGCAATAATATTTTCTGTGAGCAGATACACGAATTAGCTTGAATTGTGTTGGGCACTATTCTAAGAAACTATTTCAGCAATATGAAATGCTTCCCCATGATTAAACAATTATGCCTCTGTTTATTTAGAGGATACATCAATTGACAAAATTGAATAATGTCATCAAGTTTAGACTAAGGAAATAAACAAAGGTTACAAAAGAAATTGGATTACACAAAAGACTAGGTGAAAATGAAAAGGCTTGCGGTGATGACTACTAATCATTAGCAATCATGAGAAAATAAAATATCTTTTGGTGTGTTTTCGGAGGGTGTAGTAGTGGGTATTTATAATTGTATGTATTGTGTAAGAAAGTGACAAGTGTTCATCTACTTGTCATAAACTTTTCATGCAAAACAAGACATATGGTAGACGCTCTACACGCTTAGCCATAACACTAAGGAAATCAAGCAACATAACCATTTATGTAACCACTTGTCCACAAAAATATTGAAATATTACCGCAGTTCCCCACTATTTAATTTTTTTGTTGTACAAATAAAAGAGTAATGGATAGAAAAGTAAAAGTTGCTGGATTTGCATCGTACAAATGCAGTAGATTTGGTGTCTTCAGGACTATGACCAAACTTTGACCAATAAAACGTAACTCACAAAATTACTGGTGAAATATAATATTTCTATAAATCATTAATTATTATTGTAAGTCAGAGATTTTATCAATCATATTTCGACCCTCACAATTTTGATGTTCAACGCCTTTTTTGCGCCTCTAGGCCATGCACTTGCCTGGATATTTATGAGAGCTCTAGAGACTAGGCCAAAATCTCATAGGAGCGGTCCCACTCCACTCTCATGTAGATGAATTCATCAAGTGTATAATGCTTTTAGATATACCATCCATAAGGAATATGATTTATAAGAGATATAACTTATCCTCCAAATTATTAGCAATCAACCACTCTCTTTTAGTGCTTCAGTGTCAATATTGACTTGTTATTACCCACAGGTTTAGTCAGAGGATTGACCAAATTTATCTCTGACTTCACATAGTCAATGGAAATTATTCCATCTCTCAGCAACTGCTTTATAACACTATGTCTCAATTTCAAGTGTCTACTTTTACAGTTATAAGATTTATTCTTTGCAATAACTATTGGCGTTTGACAATCACAATGCATAGACACACGAGGCAATATGAGATATTAGCTAAAAAGTTTCTTAGCTACTCAGCCTCAGAACCAGCTAACTCCAGAGCTACATACTCTGATTCCATAATCGATCTAGCAATGATCGTCTGTTTAGTTGATTTCCACGATATTGCACCACCAAAGGTGAATACATAACCATTAGTGGATTTTTGTCCCATATGAATCAGAGATCCAGTTTGCATCACCGTATCCTTATAAAGTATAAGAAAATACACTATATATGATACCGTAATTCATGGTTCCTCTCAAATATTTCATTAGTCTAGCTAATACAGACCAATGCTCGTTGTTGGGAATATGATTATATTTACTCTGTCTACACATACCATAGGCTATATCATATCTTATAAAATTCATTAAATGCATCAGACTCCCAATAATCTGAGCATATTTAGGCTAAGCAACTCGGTCACCGTTATTCTTTTTCAACTGATAGTTAGCATAAAAAAAAGTGCTCACAGGTGACATTAAAATATTCAAAATTCTTAAGAAGTCTCTCAACATAATATTCTTGTGATAACATCGTGCCATCTCCACTCTTTATAACTTTAACTCCCAATATCGTATTTATTTCACTCAGATCTTTCATATAAAAATTAGTAGATAGAAAAAATTTAGTACTTTGCACCATATTTAAACTTGTATCGAATATAAGCATGTCATCAACATATAGACATATTATCATATAATTATTGTCTACCATTTTAGTATAAACATATTTATCCGTCTCCACTGAAGAAAAACCTTCTCTAAGTAAGACTTGTTCAAATTTCTCATACCACTTCTTAGGAGCTTGTTTAAGGCCATAAAGAGATTTAATTAATTTACAAACTTTATTGTCTTATCCAGGAATGGCACAACCTTCAGGTTGAACCATATAAATTTCTTCTTATAAATCACCATTTTAAAAAAATTATTTTGACATCCATTTTATGGATAAAAATCTTACAAATTGAAGTTAAAGCAATTAAAACTCGAACAAAATAAATTCTAGTCACTGGTGCAAATATATCAAAATAATCTATATTTTATTTTTGAAAAAATCCTTTTGCTACTAACTGTGCTTTATATTTATCTAAAGATCCATCGTGATTAAATTTCTTTTTGAAAATTCATTTACAACCAACAGGTGCACCAAGAGGTAAATTAGTTAAAATCCATGTATTATTTTTCATAATAGAACCAATTTCAATTTTTATTGAAGCTTACCAATATTCAACATTAGAAGAAGATACAACTTCAAAATAATTTGATGGTTCATTATCAACAAGAAAAGTCTGAAAATCATTTTCATGAGAAAAATATTCCTTCCTAAGCCTTTTGCTCCTTTTTAGTTCCTCGTTAGAGGTAATTTCATTATTTGTGTTCAATAGGTGTATGAGAAATTTTATCAGACATTGGATAAATATATTCAAAGAACTCAACATTCTTTGTTTAAATTATAATAGTGCAATCAAGCACATCACTTTTTAAAACAAGAAATTTGTATGCAACACTATGTTCGGTATATCCAATAAGCATACAATCATCAGTTTTAAAACCTATTTTTCTCTGTTTAGGTTTAGGAAAAAGGACTTTAGCAAGGCACCCTACACTTTTAAATATTTCAAGTTAGGTTAATAACAATTTCACAATTCATACGGAGTTTTGCCAGTTCTTCTATGTAGTATTTTATTTTGCAAGTGACATGCAATAAAATAATTTCACCTGAGAAATTATCAGGAGCATTAGATTTAACTAACACAGAGTTCATCATCTCTTTAAATATTTTATTTTTTCTTTCAACACTCCATTTGACTCAGGTGAATAAGGCGGAGTTACTTTATGAATAATTCCATTCTTTTTACAAAAATCATTTAAAGATTAATATTCTCAATCTCTATTAGATCTAATTCTCTTGATTTTTCTACTAAGTTAATTTTCAGCTTTAGTTTTATAAGAAATAAAAGCATTAAGTGCATCATTTTTATTTCTAAGCAAATACAACTTAGTAAATCTAGAACGATCATCAATAAAAGTCACATAATATCTTTTATCACCTCTAGTCATAATCTGCTTTAACTCTCCTAAATCAGTGTGAGTCAAGGATAACAATTCAGTTTCTCTATTTACAGAAAAATAAGTCTTTCTAGTACTTTTAACTTCAACACATATTTCATACTTGTTAATATTATTTGAGACTAAACCAGATATTAATCATAACGACTGTATTTTTTTTTTATATATGCGATATTAACATGTCCTAATTTAGTATTGCCATAAAGAAATAGACTCAACCATGTAAGCAGAAGAAGATGTATTTTCATATCTAGTACCGAAAATATTAAGCACAAATAAACCATGATTATAATATTCATTGCCCAATAAAATATTATTTTTGGTCAGTACGACCTCATCATTTTCAAAGAAAACATTCACTCCAACCTTTTCTAATAATCCCACAGAAACCAAATTGGTTTGGATATTAGGTACACGCAATACATCAATCAATACTAGTGTTTTACCATATGTGAGTCTGAGACGAACTTTCCCAAGAACGCGAGTTGTTCTTGAGTCACCAAGATAAATCATTTCCTTTCCTTCCTCAATTTGGGTGTAAGACAAAAAATTATTTTTGTTTGCACAAATGTGCCTTGTAGCACCAGAGTCTATCACCCAATTATATTATCCGCTTTAGTCAAATTTAATTTTGAGTTAGCGAGTTTATATTTATCCTAACTCTTCTCTTGCACTAAAGTACATTTTTCTCGAAGGTTTTAATATTAGCATTAGATATGTAACCATGTCTATTCACATATCTGTGTTTTTGATATTAATGTCTGCTAAAGTTGTGGATGCAATAATGTATTTGCAACACCATGGATATCTGGCAGGACAGTTGGAACAGTAGCAGCGGAGACAACACCAAAATCGGCAGCACCATAAAAAATTTTCGTAGTAGTATTACTTTCCGTAGTTTCTTAGATTGTAGGGAAATGACACCGAAAAATAACAACAATACTGCAATAATATTATTTGTGAGCATATACAAGAATTAACTTGAGTCGTGCTGGACACTGTCCTAAGAAACTATTTCAGCAATGTGAAATATTTTTCCGGGATTAAACAAGCCTACTCTATTTATTTAGAGGATACATGAATCAACAAAATTGAATAATACCAGCAAGTTTGGACTGAAAAAATAAACAAAGATTATAACAGAAATTGGATCACACAAAAGGCTAGGCGTAATTGAACATGAAAAAGCTTGTAATGATGATTTCTAATCATTAGCATTCACGAGATAACAAAATATTTTTTGATGTATTTTCGGAGTGTATAGGAAATGAGTATTTATAGTTGCAAGTATTGTGTAAGAAAGTAACAAGTGTTCATCTACTTGTCAAAAACTTTTCACGCAAAGAGACATTCGATAGGTGCTCTACACACTTGGCCATAGCATTAAGGACATCAAGCCACATGATCATTTATGTAGCCACTTGTCCACAAAAATATTGAAATACTACCACACTTCCTAGGATGTCTGTCAATAGTGCATCACTGGCAAACACCAGAGGAATTGCCAAAATCCAAATTCTGTCAAAAAGTTTTTTCTTTATTCTTTCCGTTGATAGGAGGTTTGCCACCTGGTTCTACTCTCTGAAGCTATGGATGATGACTGGGTTCCCCAGTTGTGTCATCAAGAATCTGTAATTACAAATAATATTATAATAAGGCAACTTCAAAAGCTTTTCCCAGTGTTGGCTAACAAGAATTCTATGGCACTTATTGCTATATGGGGTACCAATTAGGTGTGGCAAACGTGCAAAGCGGGTCAGATATGGGACGAGTAAAAAACGGGTAATGAAAAAATGGATAAATTATCCGACCCAACCCATATTTGATACGGATAAAAAGGGCTAATCGGTTGATAATATGGGTAACCATATTATCCATGACTTCTTGAATTTGATCACTTTTGAAAGAATTCCTAGTCTTCCAAACTTGAGGAACCCTCAATTTGAGGCTTTACAAATGTAAAAGTTAAACCTATTGGTTATCAATTTCTAAACAGATAATATGGTTCTTTATTCATATTGATATGTTTTTAAAAAGTTCACTATCCAACCCATAATGGATAATATGGATAGTTAACTATTTTCTTTTAACCATTTTACCACCCCTGTTATTAACATATGTGCTATTGCTTTCACTCTCGTTGTTTCAGTTATTGTATTGTTAATCGCCACATATTTCTATTGTATATTTTAGGGCTAACTTCAAAAAAAAAAAAAAATTTCCATTGAGATATAATGGGTGATGCCAAACTTCAGACAAGCACAAGCAATTTGACAAACTTCATAAATAAGTCTAACTTCAATTCCGTACATCTAAAATTAATTTTGAAGTGGCTAAACTTGCAAAAGTTATAAATTTAGCTATAGTCTTGGTGTCTCTCCCCTTCAACACCATATATGTTATTTCTGTAATAACTTTTGATTTTATTTTTTCGTATCGCATTGACAGTATAGCCTAGAGTACGAAGGAAACCTTAGATGACATATAGTAAGCCTTACGTCCATCTAAGGAAGGGTATTTGCGTAAAGATCCCAGTAGGATTGTTTTGCACTTGGCCTTTATGGGTCGGATCCATGATCAATTACGAACCCATAAACAAACAAAAATAGAAAAAAGTCGTCCAAAAGACAGAACAGAGCAATGGCGTATATAGCACCAACAATGGGCGTCTCCCAAATTTCATCTTCCATGTACAAGCCGGAACTTCCACTCAAGTCCCAGAATCCAAATTCCTTTTTCCTCAAAAGAACTAAGGTAACTCATAAAAAATTCAATTTTCTTAATAAAGCAACCATCGATGGGTCCCCTCCAGCTCCAGGTCTTTACTCAGCCAAGCAATTCGAGCTGACTCCTGAAAACGTGGATTTGGTTCTTGAAGACGTTCGCCCTTATCTCATTTCTGATGGTGGTAACGTCGATGTCGTTTCTGTCGAAGACGGCGTCGTTTCCCTCCAGCTTCAAGGTTAGCTTTTTATACTAGTATTATACTTGATCTCTTGCTTGTACTTCGATATTACTCCCATCCGTTCCATTTTGCATAGTATGAGTTTAAGTTATATACACCGTCACTAATGTAAGTAATTTTTACGCCATGAGGTCACTTTTACCTATGCAACATGTAGATTTCCTTAGGTTGACATGATAGTGTAAAAAATTCTTTTCATGGACTATAACTTAAAACTCTTTATACTATAGTATTAGATAAAATAGTTCATGCATTTAATTATTGAAAGTGTGAACATGGTATAGAAATGTAATGTTATCAAGTTTCATACCAATTGGGACGAAGAGGAACCACATTCATGTACATATTGTTGCATGATACAATCAGCGGTGAAGCCATGATTTAAAGTTTATGAGTTCGGGATTCTAATCGTTTTGAGTTACTGGGTTCTAAATTAATAATTTATACCTATCCAATGGATTTTTAAGACAAAAACAAGGTTCAAATCAAAGCTAGTGGGTTCGGCCGAACCCGCTCCCGGCACTCTAGCTCTGCCCCCGGATACAATGGCTTCTTAGTTATACTGGTGGTAACAGCCCGGTATTGTCAAAGAACTACGTGTGATGAGGATGAGGTTTAAGGTTATTGTATTAATGTCTCAGTCAAGTATAGAAGTTTAATGTCTAACTTGATAAGACAAAAAAAGAAACAGCGTCAGCAAGAGCAAGGATTCAGTCCAAAGAATTCATTAGTGAATTGAGGCATCATTTATTGGCAGCAAGTTGTTGTCTTTGTGAGCCAGTTTTAGCTCAAGTTCTTTAGTGTTTTGTTCTTGTAGAGGACAGGATTATCATGATACAGACATTTGGATGAAGAAATTTAAGTTTATAAGTTTGAGTTGGATCTATACAGTTATAAATATCCATCATTATACATCCATCTTTCCTATTGAAAATTGGTACCTACGCTCCTTTAGGCAAAAAATGGAACAACTTTATCACGACTGACCTTTCACTCTAGGAATCTATTTTTGAGTCTGTCAAAATTTCTTTGGATTGAAAGTCTGCAGCAAAATAGAGCCATGACAACGATAATTTTGGGGTTGTGTGTGTTTTTCTGGTGATACTTTCTTTAAGCAGAAGACTCCAGTGATGGATGTTGCTGGACGGAATGTCAGACTGAGGCAAAAGGACCATATCTTCAAGAAGTTATTTGATTCTATCCATCATAGTGCATCCCAGAGCGCTATAGGACTTGGCAATCATGGTAGGCCAACTGGTTGGCAATATGAACTTCCGTCATATTGGGGTGAGCTCGATTCCCCACCTTGTAATCCCCACAGAGCCACTATAGGACTTATAGCCTGTTTGGCCAAGCTTCTTTTGAGGCAAACACGTTTTTTTTTGGTCAAAAGTGTTCTTTTCCTAAAATTAAGGTGTTTGGCCAAGCTTTTGAAAGGAAAACAAGTGTTTTTGAGGAGAAGCAGAAGTAGTTTTGGTAAAACAAAAAAAAATAGCTTCTTTCCATAAGCACTTTTTTGAAAAGCACTATTGAGAAAAATACACTTAGAAGCAGTTTTTTAAAGCTTGGCCAAATACTAATTGCTGCTCAGAAGTGTTTTTCAAATTAATTAGCCAAACACAAACTGCTTCTCACCAAAAGTACTTTTGAGAAAAGCACTTTTTGAGAAAAAGTACTTCTCAAAATAAACTGATTTTTGCAGCTTGGCCAAACGGGTTATTAGTTGCCAATGGACTTTAGGAGTAGACAATGATGATGACAGATTGTAATGTTCGGACAAGTCTCGGGCATGTGGCAAAGATGCGTATTGCGTAAAACATGAAGTTGCGTGCTGATGCTACCTAGTTTCTTGTTGCAAACAGTACGCAATGAGTCCATTCAGGGTAGTTTGGCAATATATTCTCCCTGCGGGGGTTGTGAGGGGCGTAGTAAGTTAAATTTGAATACTGTAGGAGGATGGTGTAATGCATAATATATGATGCTACATCTCCTAGTAAATGGCAAAGTACTCCGGAAGGCTATGGTCCCACTCCTTCTTGAATGTACTCAAATGACTACGGGATGATACACGCAGGAACAACTGAAGAAAAAGGTACTTGTGTCCTGATTCTATAGTCTTAGTTTTGACTAAGCACAGGGATTAGAGTTGGCATTATGTGAGCTCAAGAAAGGTGAGCCCAAGAAACTAGTGTCAAGAGTTGCTATTTACTGAGATTTTTAATAAAATAAGCAACTCTCATCTGAATCTTTGACTTAGTATGTACTAACCATTTTAAAGGGGGAACTGTAGCTGGAAGCACCAAATTATGTTGTACTTATAAGGCCACTACAACTTACTCCTTGGATTAGATGTAGTTTGTTTTCTTAAAATATTTAATAACTTGGATAATGTTGGGTTTTCCCCAATAGAGGACTGCAAATGATCTCCCAGGCTTAACAGTACCAAGCCAGCCTAAGTCTGCAGAAATTTTTTATGCAAATAATGTAAGCCAAATGGAATTCATTGAATAATGGACATTTAAATTGGTTAATGACCAACTTTTCTGTGGAACACTTCCAAAGCCTACGCATGCTGGAATAGCCTCATAAACAAGAAAAATGATAGGATAAGAGATCTGTATTTCCTCATGCCCCTCGTCTTTCTATATCCTAGTATACTTCACTGGAGCGACTAATCTAAAGCACTAAATTTTTTAAATAAGATAAGATTGAAACATTTGTTTATGGATAAGGTTTCTATTTTTCCTTCTTGTTTTTAGAGTATACTATTCTATGAGCATATAAGGTTATGTTTTTATTGAAGAGAACTAGTAAATAATCCCCTCTTCCCTTCATGAAAAAGAAAAATTGTTCCCACGTGCTTGGCCCATTAAAAGGAAGTTAGGACCACTTTTGAGGGATTGTTGCAGACCTAAATGAATTAAAAAAAGTGACATCTTGCTAACAATTTTAACTTTACAATGTTTACAATTGTATAATATCAAGTTTCCAATTTTTGACAAAACCTAAAGATAGGAATATTGAACAAAGGGGTAATGTTCCAAAAATTCATGCGAAATACCAAGAGTATAGAGGAGAGGAAGGAAGAGAATGGAGAGAATAAGAAGTACAGGGAGAGGGAGAGAGAGATGAGGGAGGGAGAGAGAGGGAGAGAGAGAGAGAGAGAGAGAGTGAGAAGATTCAGTACATGCCAATCATAATTTATCCATGAAAGCCAACAGGTTTGAATCAAGAATTGCACTGTTTAAACTATTTCATGCGAATGAGCAATTGTTGTTTAATGGAGTAAGGGGAGAGGTGCCAATTGGTGTGTGCTGAGAGAGAGAGAGAGACAGAGAGAGAGTGAGTGAGTGAGTGAATCAGAAGATTCAGTACATGCCAATCATAATTTATCCATGAAAGCCAATAGGTTTGAATCAAGAATTGCATTGTTTAAACTATTTCATGCGAATGAGCAATTGTTGTTTAATGGAGTAAGGGGAGAGGTGCCATTTGGTGTGTGCTGCTAGAGTGAGAGGGTAATGGTGGCCCCCATATGGAAATCGAAAAAAGAAAGTTGGTTGTCAGCCAAAGTAATATTTCTCCTTAAATGCGCTAAGGGTAGCTTGAAATTTTTTTGATCCATGTATGATGACCTTTTGAGTATATAGGAGCATGCGAGAGTTGTCCTAGCTCAACAACCACAATGAAGATGGGGATTGAAAGGGTACTCAAAGAAAAGTTTGGAGAAGCCATCAAGGATATTCGCCAAGTATATGACGAACATGTAGTTGAAACCACCGTTGAGGTGAATATTTTCAAAATCTTGCTACTTGATGCTGTTGCATTCAAATGGCTTAAAAAATGTCTTGACCAAGAACTCGTATTCCTGCAGGCTGTGAATGCTCACCTCGATATATTAAGACCTGCCATTAAGAATTTTGGTGGCAGTGTCGAAGTTTTATCTGTCAAGGAAGGCAATTGCAATGTGAAGTATGTAGGGCCTGAGTCCATTGGATCAGGAATCAAAGCAGCAATTAAAGAGAAGTTCCCAGATATTGTCAATGTAGTGTTAGCTGCCTAGCTTGCTGCGCGTCAGGATTTTGTGAAGTTCTTTTGCATGTTTGAGGTTCAATGCCAACACTATTGTCTTTTATGTAGGAGAGATGTATAATCCCAACCATTTCGAGCAACTTATGTATTCACTATGTAAAGAGATAACCAATAATGAAGTGGCCAAGTTTCTTACCACCTTCACTATTCTGTATTGACATGACAAGATTGTGAGAAGCAACATCTTTACCATACATTTATGCTCTTCAAATTGATGTAAGTCATGGATTGAGGGTCAATTGTGCAGAACATCTGAACTTCCTCTTCAACTTGATCTGGTATCCTCTTAAAATTAGTTGGTACAATGATCTGAGCAGACAGCAGGCATGGAAGGTTAATCAAGAGGGCCGTGTAGATGAAATAGCAAGTGATCGTCCAAGTGGCCGAAAGATTGGAAAGTTTAAGTGCAACGCAACATGTTCTAAGTTATCAGGAGGAACGGCAGAATTTTGCTTGCCATCTCAAGCCATTTTCCTGGCTACAGATCTGTATGGTTGTTTGGGCATAACAGTGGTTGAACCATCTGATATTAACCCTTTAATGAGTAGACTGCTATGGGTTAGCAATTTACAACCTATCCACCCCGTCCCCGTGCAACCCAGGTAAAAGTGATTAAGCATGAAAGATTTCCTGCAACATAAAGTTGCTATATTTCTCTTTTTTCTTTAATCCCTTGATATACATATGCTTTTGTTGTCGTCAGGAATATATACCATCATATTGTTTCCTGCTCTGTTTCTGGACAAGGAGCGAACAAATTGTCTGTGCATAATTGATCACACCCAACTCTAGTCCTAAAAGGATAAGTGGTCGCTGCAAATATAATCCGGTCTAAGAGTCCGGAGTCGAATCCCACCGAGAACTAAGGTTTCGCCATAATTGTTCAATATCGTTAAAAGACAAACTCAAACAAATTTCTAAGTTATAAAGATTAAGATTCTTATATCTAACTAATTAACTAAGAAACTAAAGCAGTAAATTAACAACTAAATATACTAAGGATTGGAGATTAAATTTAGGAGGTCTAGAGTTATGATTTTTCCAAATATTGGAATCCTTCCCCCTATGTTCCCTACAATTTCGTCTATGTATTCTCTACTGATCGTGAGCACTTTAGGTGTCGTAATTCTCGCTCGAGCAACTACAACAATTTACTAGACATATTATCTCAAAGTATGCTAGTTGGCTTTATCTAACCGTTCATTATGACCACGTCAAAGCTTTGTTATTTCTAAACCTACCTTTAAACCCGTTGTATTGATTTCTTACATACGTTAGGAGGGACGTTGTTCAACAACCACCTAAATATATATCCTTTCTCAAGCAACACATAATAAATAGACACAATTAATCGATGGCCATTCAATCAACTGAAATAAGCACATAGTCGAACAAATAGACAAATTCAAAGGTTAAATTATATAAAAATATAACAAGAATTCATCCTCCAAGAAGTTCCATCAAAACTCTAGATAATAAATTAGTTACTCATAACAGTATGTAAAGCTACAATACTAAAAGTCATAACCAACAATGAAAAATAGGAAGAGGAAGGAAAAACTTGTGGTTAAATCTTCTTCCTTGCTCCTAGCATATTCTTGCCTCCTTGGGTGTTGTCTTACCCTAAAGTAGTGTCTCCCCCCTCAAATTTGAGTTTTAAGATATATTTATATCACTTAGGGTTGATGAGTGGAGGAATTTTCAATCCAACTTCGAATAGGAGAAGCTGGAATCCATGACTGACTTCGCGCAGCGCGCGAACTTTGACGCGGATTCAGCTTTTGAAATTCTTCCATTTCGCGAAGCAATCCGTGCCTTTGCTTCGCTTCGCTGTTTTGTGCCTTCACTTTTTTCCTTTTTCGCGTCCGTCTTCGTGCCGCACACGAGAATAAACGAGCTCCCAATCCTTCAATTTCTTCTTTTTGTGTTGAATTTTCATCTTTGTTCGTTTACCATCCATACTCGTTCCTACACATAATGAGTATATTTCACTTCAAAAACCATGTAATCTCCGGCGATAGGCCCTGAAAGGAGAAGGAAGGCTGGAATGCCACTCACACAAGAATTAATATGCAAATATACTAAAAAATATGAACTTTCATCATTTATCAATAATCGAAAAGTGATGAAATTCTTTCTTGTAGTTAACAACTGGAAAGGTCTTACTCTCTGGCAAGCAAAAACCTGCAATTCGTCGAGAGATGGAACGAGGGCTTGCATGAGGAGATGAAAAGTTGAAAATCCAACCCAAATCAATTTGGTATACTGATAAAATCTTACTATTTGCTATCAAATGCAGTCGCTTCAACTTGAAATCAATTTGCTTAAATAACGGAAGCAGACATTGAAAATCTTATCCAATTTCTTTAATCTCAAGCTTGATATTACTCTTTTCAAGGTTTGGCTTCCTTACTAAGAAAGTGAGGTTGCCACCTTTTATCTTCTGCAGGTAATTTAACTGAAAAAATAGATTATTATGTTAATAAGAGGACAGAACTTCAGTAAGCATACCAGATGAGGTGATCATGGTCGATCAATATAAAGAATGTTTTCTTTATATTTGAGATGGTTATCCAATCATACCATACTTGATGCTAATATTTACCTTGTGTACGGAACTGTCAAATTCATACAAAACTGTTTTAGTTATATCTTTGAGTCCAATCAGCATTGAAATTTGATATGAGAATTCTTTAATCGTAGAAGCGTCAAACAAAATGTTATTCTCTGTAACATCTTTCATGTGATTACATTTTGCTATGAATTTCTAAGATAAAATTATTAATTCCAGGCTATACTACGTCTTTTCTTTTCTTACAATGAATAAAAATTCAACATATTACCTTTTTTGTCATCTTTCATCCTGATATGAAAATGCTTCCTCGGCTTCATAGTGACAATAGATGCTACACACTGCTCAAAAATAAGAATCGACAAACAACAGAAAGAAAAAAACAAAATTAACAAGATCAGTTGGAGCACCCTCGTTCCATCGACTCGTATGGTGGAAATATGAGCAATTTTTGGCCAGTAATCAAATTCTAGACGTGGTTTGAGCTGAAACTTCAGGCAACACATCATTATAATCAACCTCCTAAAGCAAAAGAAAAGAAGTTCGCTTCAAGTATCAACATTTTGTACCAGCATGGAGATTTGAGACCATACACTGCTTGAATGATTGTACACAAAAGCATAGAATGGGAAATAAGTTTTGAGGGAAAAGCAATATTACCTCAGAAATTGTAAGCCTTATATCGTTTCAAAATTTTCACCGATCAAGGGGCTGATAAATCGTGTTTCTGATGCCTGTCAAAACAACCATTCATGTTATGTATACAGGAAGTGACGCGAGAGTATAAATAGGGGAATGAAGGGACGAAGAACAAGAATATATGAATTGCAATAGAGATGAAAGTAAGATGAAGAGTGAGATATTTTTTCAGAAGAATACATGAATTGCAATTATATGTGCTAACTACTTCCTAGAGCAAATTATGAAATCCTATTTATAATAAGTTTTTGTCATAATGCATAAAGATTTCTGTAGTTGCAACATATAAGTAACTCTTTTGACAGCTAACCTTACATTTCATTTCGAGCAAAGATGCTTCCTCGGCTTCACAGTGCAAATAGACGCTACACACTGCTCAACAAGATATAACAAATAAAAGGAATTAACACGCAAGCAAAGGTAAGTAGTAAAAAATTGAAAAACGACCACAGAAGGAGAGACAGAGAAATTAGCATCACATGAATGCTGAAAAGGGACACATGCTTTTGCTATCAGTCAGGCAAAATCTGAAGCCATATTGCTGTCAACTCCGGACAATGCAAGTTTAATTATTTCCTACACACACACACACACACACACACAAAGCTTTAGCATAGAGCTCTTCGTTTAACGAAAAGCAAAGCATAATTCATGTCCCAGGAATCAAATTGAACATCTATAATAGTGGAGAGCTACATAGTAGGATGAATCATTCTTCTTACTCAAGACAAGAATATCATGTTGTTCATGGTCGGGTTTAACTGGAAAAGAGTACAAATACTTATTGATTCATTTGGGAGACTCCTACCAAACTGGTTTTCAGTCGTCAAACATTGCATTTGTGATCTGTTATGATATGTTGTAAAGTAAACCTGGAAGTGGTGCAATCAAGTGAAAATCTTTAAGCAGAAGATTTTGTTAGAACAAAATAAATATTAAATAGAGTGAAGTCTTAAAACTACTACATCAAATCTGTAGTGATTAATCCACAGTAATGAAAGAATTACTCGGAGCAAATCAAGTTTCATAAAATATGTAACATGTATAACTTTAGTGTCAATCTGAGCTATAACAAAATAATGGCCTAGTTTAACTTGGACAACAGACCAGTTTTGACAGTTAAGAGCAGTGGATGACTTGAGAGAAATGACTAGCCCTTTTCACTGACTGATTAAAGAGAACTAATGTTGGCAAATTACACACAAAAGGAGAAGTATGATTCTTGGCTTACATTCTGATGAGAGATCACAGTTGAGGTCATTGCCTATTCATTAGAGTCACCGAGTAAGGAGTTATAATAGCTTGCAAGAAGTTACCGACAAAGAAAAAGAAATTGCTAAGTTGAGATCAGATGATCATACATAATAACCTTAACAAGGTCTTCTATCTTTTATAGATAGGAAACAAATTTTCTGTCTCGTGTACCTTTGAGTAGGAAAAAACTTCAAACTTTTTAAGACTTGAAAGTTGGATAGGTGTCTCCAGATTGAGTTCCGGACGATTTGAGATTGTCAAACTTGTCAGAGAACAAAGATATTCAGGCAACTTCTGTTATTCGATGCATCCCTCTAATGGTAAGGAATTTCAGACAAGGAAGCACGCCGGCAAGGAATAACATTCCTCCCAGTTGCTTAGAGACAATTCCACCAGCTCAGAAAATGAATAATCAGCTAGCCAATTTGGAAAATTTGTCCCTCTTTGGATGTAGCTCACCAAGTATGTCTCTTTCATTTTGTGAACTTTCCGCAATACTTACACTCCACTCCAATGATACCTTTTCAATATGTTCCTTTCCTCTCATGTTTGCCTTCAAAGCTTCCCTTCTGTCGGCCACATTTTCCAATTGTCGAATTGATAGAGATCCATACAAGTTATGTAGTTCACCCAAATCTTCCGTTCTTGAACCACTGCTACCGCCAAGAAAAAATTGATCTCCCATTAACACACGGATGCTTTTTCAACTTGTTCAGATGTAGCGGCATCTTCAAGCAACGAGTGTCGCTAATGTCAAGTTGATCAATTTTGTCATTTGCATCCGTAACTCCTCAAGATTTTGACAACATGACAAGATAAGTGTCTCTAAGTTATAGAGTACACAAATGGAATCTGGTAACTGCTTTATCATTGTCCGAGAAAGGTCCAAAAATCTTAGGAGCCTTAATTTGATGAACAAAATCATTCACTAACTCTTCGATATGGGGTTAAGAGTCTTGCATGCATGTATCAAATCTTCCATGATCTAGTAAAAGAGAGTAGATTAGAGTAATTCTTCACTAAAAATGGGCTATTTAATTTAAAGGAACACCTAGTGTTTGATAGAAAGCTTGAGTTCAAGACATGTTCATGATTCCTAATTCTAAGTTTAAATGTGCCACATTGTGAATTAGATTGAAGGTGCTAGAAGGTGCGGTGATTTGAGATAGAAATTAAGGAAAAGCCTTGCTTCAAATGCACGGGAAGATCATTGTAGCTCAACATCAACGCTGGTAATATGTCATTTTCTGGCAGCTCCATACTTCACTTCTCAAAATTCGTCTCCACTCTTCAACCTCTGATTTGGACCGTAACAAACCAGCAAGTGTTTTAGTGCTAAAGGTAAACCTTTGCACTTTTTTGCAATTTGTTTCCCTACCTCTTCAAGTTCTGGATGTTCCATGGGATCTCTATTTTCAAATGCATGTCTTTTGAATAAAGGCCAAGAGAATTCGCTAGAGAGAGTCCCCATGATAATTACCCGACTACCCATCATCTTGGCAACATTCTAGTTACGTGTCGTCACAATGATCTTACTTTCAATTTCTCCTTGTGCAAAAGGAATTCTCAAGTCATCCCACTCGGTGTACTTGTCATTCCAAAAATCAACTAAAACAATAAGAAACTTTTTTCCTTTTAAGCTTTCCTTCAATTTGATTTGAAGCTGATTAAGATTGTTATCAACCATTAAGTTCGTTGAACCAATTTCTTCAAGTAATCCTTTTGTTATTCTAGAAGCATCATATGGTTGAGACACACAGAACCAAGCTTTTAAATCAAAATGGACTTTCACCTTCTCATTATTGTAAACAGCTTTAGCAAATGTTGTCTTGCCAACCCCCGCGCTCCCAACAATAGAATTACACTATATGTTTTTCCATCGGCATCAACAGACAATAAACGGTCAACCAAAGCCTTGATTTCATTATGTCTACCAAAGATGTTGAAGGTACTTTAGTTTCTGTTTAATAGAAACAAGATAGTCCTTTAAGCCAAGCCTACCAATTTGCTTTTCCAACTCCTCCAATGTTTTAGGGATGCCTTCCAACTTCTACTTTATGTTAAGAAAAAATCCATCACTCAAGCACAAGTTGAGGTCACTTACCTGCTGGTTGCTTGCTTCTGCATGATTTTGATGCTGACCTTCCACCTTAACTCTCAGAACTTCATAATTGATTTCTTCCATTAAGTTTTCAGCATTGTCCACAGCATCCCGAAGTTCATTAAGCCACTGAGTCACGTCTGGATTTGATGCCTGCTTATTCTCTGCATCACTTAGCACAGCCCGGAAACCACACAAAGTCCTCCTTAGCTTCTCTAAGAGATGAAAATCATGCTTTTGCCTTTGAAACATCTTGAGCAGCTCACCCTGAGGAGCAAGCCTTTCAAAGAGAACATTCAAAGCTGAAGATAGAAATGCACTTCCAACTGCTATGCCAATCTCCATTTCTGAAAGATGCAAGCAAAACAAGAAAATAACAAAATGATCAAGAATTAGCAAAAGATTAATAATTCTATCTTAAATTAGTCTTAGTTTCACCTGTTCAATGCTATATGAACAAGAATGCGCAACGTATATGCTAGTTGTGTCCGTTCTTTAGCAAAAGTAACGTGTGCTTAAGAAGACCTTATATCTCTTTCTTTCTTTTCGAAAAGCAAGACGGAATTAACTATTCATTGAATAATTGAGGCAAGAAAGAGATATGGTGGGGCACTGAAATGATATAAAGTGTTGTAGTCTGCCTTTTTCTCATATTATATAAAATGTTATAGAAATTGTGAAAATTTAAATGACTGTTAAATTATTGCTGAAATTCCTATGAGATATTCTACGCTCTACATGCTTGAAATGTTCCTTTTCTTATCATTTTTCTAAGTTCAAGTTTCCGTGAGGTTGTAAATGATTTCCTTGCAATATTCCCTTTGAAGATGTAAATAATGGTAGAAAATAATTAATGGTGGCTTGAAATACTAATAGTTTAGTCACTATCTTTAAAAAGTTGTATCCATTGTATGTTGTAGATGTAGCTAAGTGTTATTAGTGACTGAATTTCAGAATAATTTGACAAAATCAATTGAAAAAGACAGCTAAATCTTGGAATTCCTTAATATCATGTTTTAGAAAGTATTAGAGCCCAGAATAGAAGAAGCACATTAGCAGTTCTAGTATGAGCTTTTTGCAGATAAGGATTAAATAACCTTAGGTGTCTTAAACAAATATTACTTTATCTTGAAATAATCTTTGCAGAAAATATTGTTTTACGTATTAATTTCTAGATAATATAAATAAGTATGGTATATTAATTGTGTGTTATAGGCAGAATTTACATTGCAGGACGCTCAAAAACATTAGTTTATCCACATTGGATCCTCCAAAAATTAATTCAGTATTACTTTTAAAGGATCCGACATGTACCTAGTAACATTTTCGAAGAGTCGGATCAAGACATTTTCTCTCCTGTAGACTATATCCGATCTTTGATTACTATTACGACATTTGTTTTGCCTTGTATAGTTGGCTATCTTAGAAAGAGAAGGACAAGAGTAATATTTTTATTTTCTAATCTTTTTCAATCTTTTTCTCTTTAAGCATCTCTGTTTCATACTGAAAATGTTAAAAAAAGAAAAATACATTTTCTTACGATATAACATGTTTTTGAATAGTGAAAATATTAACGGAAAAAGAAATTACAAATAAAGTTATAGTAAGAGTTAGAAGAATAAAGTGAGAAATAACAGGATGCGCCCAATGTTTTTCGAATATTTAAAAGTTAGAGTATTTTTTTTTACAAAAAATCTCTCCCAATTTAAGAGGATCTATAGTGTTTTCACACTTCCCCTCCAGCGTGACTCGAACCCAGGATCTAACGTTCGTGGGTAGAGGTGCTTACCAACCGAGAAAGCCTCACTTGTCAAAGTGAGAGTATTTTGATTGACGTGATTACTGTGAGAATCAATCCTCATCTTACAATTTTGAGAGTTTTATTCTGCTTGAGACACAACTACCCAGTAGACAAAAGTTAGCATGAGATTCCTTCCATATTTTTACCAAGTAGACAATAGTATTTACATTGCGTGGGCGCTCCAAAATATATATTATTTTACCCATATTGAATCCTCCAAAATTAATCCACTACTTTTGAAGGATCTGACATGCACACAACAATATTTTCAAACAATCCCAGTAACAAAGTAATACTTTTTTCTCTTATGTAGACTATATCGGATCATTCATTGCTATTACGGCGTTTGTTTTGCCTTGTATAGTTGGCTATCTTAGAAAGAGAAAAGGACAAGAGTAATATTTTTGTTTTCTACTCTTTTTCGATCTTTTTCTTTTTCTCTATAAGCATCTCTGTTTCATACCGAAAATGTTAAAAAAATACATTTCCTTACGATTTAACATATTTTTGAATAGTGAAAACATTAAGGGAAAAAGAAATTACAAATAAAGTAATAGTAAGAGTTAGAAGAATAAAGTGAGAAATGACAGGATGCGCTGAATGTTTTTCGAATGAAAAGTGAGTATTTTTTTTACAAAAAATCTCTCCCAAGTTAGGAGGATGTATAGTGTTTCGACACTTTTCCTCCATCGTGACCTTAACCCAGGACTTAACGGTCGTGGGTAGAAGTGCTTTACCAACTGAATGAGAATATTTTGATTAATGTGATTATTGTGAGAATCAATCCTCGTCTTACAATTTGAAAAGTTTTATTCCGCATGAGGTGCAACTATCCCGCATACAAAAGTTAGCATGAGATTCCTCTCACATTTTTGCCAAGTGATTTTAGGTCCCACGCTTTAGCAAAGGAATTGGATCCCGCCCTTTCGTTTCCAGTTTTTAGATAATATAAAGAAGTATATATGGTATATTAATTGTGTGTTATAGGTAGAATTTACGTAGCGTAGACTCTCCAAAATATTATTTCACCACATTAGATTCTCCAAAAATTAGTCAACTACTTTTGAAGGATCCGATATGCACCTATCGACATTTTCAAAAAGTTCGAACAACATAGTAAAATATATACTCTTTAGTAGACCATATATGATCATTCGTTACTATTACGACGTTTGTTTTTGCGTTGTATAGTTGGGTATCATAGAAGAGAAAAGGACAAGAGTAATATTTTTATTTTTTGTCTCTTTTTCTCTTTAAGCATCTCTGTTTTTGTACTGAAAAGGTTAAGAAAAGAATACATTTTCTTACGGTTTAACATATTTTTAAATAGTGAATAAAGTGAGAAATGATATGTTGTGCCCAATATTTTTCGAATATTTTGAAAGTGAGAGTACTTTGATTGACATCAAACAATTGAAATCTCTCTGCTTACTCTGAGAATCAATACTCATCTAACAATTTGAAAAGTTATATTATGAAATTCCTCTCACATTTTTGCCAAGTAATTTTGGGTCCCACATTTTAGCCAAAGAATTGGCCAATTAGATGTTACTAAATAAAGGAAATCCAAAGTTATAGTCTCTGTTAAATATTGAAATTAGTTCCGAGCTAAAACCCAGTATTCTATTCACAGACACAAAGTAAACACAAGGAAAAGTTAACTGAGGTCGAGCAACAGTTTGAAACTAAGCAAGCAGCTCAGAAAAATGCAGGTAAAGTCATCTCAGATATTGTGATTCGAAAAGGAACTTAAAATTACCAGATCCAGATATATGGGAAAGAAGAGAAAACTAAAGGAAAAAGAGCAGCGCAAAACAAAACTCACAAAGAATGCAGTAAAACCTTATAGTGCCAGAGGATATGAAGATGAACCAAGGAGAAGAGAAATTTGAGAAAACTGTGAAATTTGAGTATTCAATAGCTTGTAGGTATTAAGCAGCTTTGAGCCTCTAAATAAAGTGATTTTTTTGTACATTATTGTAGCACAAAGCTTTTGCCATTGTAAATCTTCATTTTTTGAAATTATTACTCCCCGTTTCAATTTATGTCAACACACGAAATTTAAGAAAAAAGAGAAGAATTTTGAACTTATAGTATAAAATGAGAAACATATATTTTGTGCGACTATAAATTATTGTATAAAGATAAATTATTTTCAAATATAAAAAGTGGCCTTTCTTTTTTACATGAACTAAACAAGAAATAGATTCACATAAATTTAAACAAAGGTAGTATTAGATAAGTTCTTTGCCCTTTCACTTGTAGTCCATCGTAAAAAAAATTGGAAAAGAAATTTATAACGACCCCACCGGTCGTTTTGTGTTTTAGGACCCCGTGCCCCTAAATGAGACTTCTCGTAGTTGTTTTTACTGATTTATGACTTGCGGGGACGGGTGGTTCGAGGTTTGGAGGAGTTTGGAGTAGTATAGGAACACTTAGTTCCTTAAGGTTGGCCTTAAAGGCCAAGTTTGACTTCAGTCAATATTTTCAGTAAACGACCCCGGAATAGAGATCTGAAGATTCCAGTAGGTTCGTATGATGATTTCGGACTTGGGCGTGTATTCGGAACGGGTTTTGGATGACCCCGGACCGTTTCGACGCCAAAGAAGTAAGAATGTCTTTAAGTTCAAATTGAGGTTTAGAACGTGTTTTTGTGTTAGCGGGGTTCGAACGGAATTCTGAGACACGGGAATAGTTTCGTTATGTCATTTATGACTTGCTCACAAAATTTGGTGTTATTCCGAGTAGTATAGGTATGGTTAGGCATGTTGGAAGCGAATTCAGAAAACTTGAAGTTCTTAAGTTTGATCCAATAGGTTTTGAGGTGTGATTTTTAGATTTAGCGTTGTTTCGGGCGTTCCGAAGGCTCAAGCGAGTCCGTATTATGATTTAGGACTTGTTGGTATATTTGGGCAGGGTCTCGGGCGGGCCCAGATGCCATTCGGGCATCGAGCGAGGCAAAAACCAGCCAAAAATGACTACGGGTGCACCAGGTCTGGTGCGACCGCACCTGCGGAGGTCCAGTCGCAGGTGCGAGACCGCTATGGTCCCAGTCTCGCAGGTGCGACTCCTGAGGGGGTTGCCAATTTCCGCAGGTGCGGATTTCCCATCGCAGGTGCGAAACCAGGCCCCTTTCCCCTTATCCGCAGGTGCGAGAAATTCCTCGCAGATGCGAGACCGCAGGTGCGAAAAAGCCTGAAGGCGGTGCATTTCCTTTTAAACACGGACTTAGCCATTTTTACCACTTTTCTTCATTCTTGGGAGATTTTGAGGGCATGCAAGAAGAGTATTCGACCTAGCTACTGAGAGGTAAGTAATTTCTACTATGAATTTAGCTTATTACTTGAATTGTTAGGTAGATTAACACCGCAATTAGTAAAAAATATAGGTTAGAGTAAAAACCTAGGTTCTGGACAAAAATGGGAAATGACCAAGAAATTTGTTGAGGAATCAAACAAAAACTATATAATATGATCCTTAGGCCATGGGTGATATTTTCCTTCAAACTTTTCCGGATCCCGAGCATGTGGGCCTGGGGGTGTATTTTGGGATTTTGCAAATTAGGTCGAAACAATCATTTAAATGGGGAAATTTCATACTTTTGAGTATAGACTGATTTATTTATGCAATATTTGACTAGTTTCGAGTCCTTGGGCAACGAATTTGGAGTTTCAGGCGCATTCTTGACCGGGAAGTAGACTTGAAGCGAGGTAAGTCTCCTTTCTAACCTGGTAAGAGGGATTTTTCCCCATAGGTGAATTAAATGATAATGTGGCATTGTTGTGGGGGACTACGTACGTGCGAGGTGACGAGAACCCATGCGTAGTGACTATTGTTATTATGTCCGGGTAGTTAGGCCCACACCATGCCATGTGGATTCCATTAAATTGAGTTATATGCTTTGTAACTTCATTGTATGAGACTTTGTTTTTAATAAAACCAAGAATTTGGTACTTTAAAGGAATTATTGTTTGAAAAGAATCGAAAGAAAGTGTTGTATTTGCATGCGACTGCTTCGCAACTTATATCCCGCGAGCGGAGTGATTCTTTCCCCTAATCTCATGGGAGCGGGTCGTACGCCATGGCAGGTATTGATAGATGCATCTATGGTTCGCGTCGTTCGACCCTTCGGCAGTGCACAGTTATTATTATTATGTTGGCCCAGGTCGGATGTCTTTATTTCACTATGCGCATGCTATTTGCCTGATATTGTCTATGACTGTTGAGCTGTGAATTGTCCTGGAAGATCGAACTGAAAACTTGTAAAGTGATGCTTCATTTCATATTCGGATTTTTATTACGGTTCAATATTTATTTTCTTACTATCCATGCTTACTTGTTGTCTTCTTTTAAATTATCACTTAAATACTCTGTTTTGACCCTAGTAAGTGTCAAGTCGATCTCTCGTCACTACTTCTTTGAGATTAGGCGGGATACTTACTAGGTACATATTATTTATGTACTCATGCTACGCTCTGTACTTAATTGTACAGGTTCTGAGGCAGGTGCATCTGGGTTCCAGTCTGGAGCTCGCCCCTAAGTTTTTACTGGTCGAGGCTTCACGGTGAGCTGCTCTTCTTGGTGATTACCAGCAGCACTCTGGAGCTATTCTTTTGTTATTTCTGTCCATACTTACTCAGACAGTAGGACAGACTTTTATTCTTTTGATATTATTCTACTAGATGCCTGTAGACTTGTGATGCTAGTTCCTGGCACACACACGCTGGTAGACTTTATTTTGGGATGTAATCGTAAATTATGACTTCATGATTATTTATTTTGCATAAAATTTTCTTAAGTTATACGTTTCTACTTAAATGTCTCAAACTAAGTTAAGCAAGTGTTGAAAAACATTTTGGTAAACTACCTGAAATCACTAGTAAATTAAGGTTGGCTTGCCTGACGGTGGTGTTGGGCGGCATCGCGACCTAGGTTAGGATTTTGGTCGTGACAACATGGTATCAGAGCTCTAGGTTCACGTAGGTCTCACGAGTTACGGGCAAACCCAATAGAGTCTTGCAGATCGGTACGGAAATGTCTGTATTTATCTTCGGGAGGCTATAGGGTGTTAGGAAGTCTCTCCTTATTCATCTTCTATCGTGCATTTGATGGTATACTAAAAATCTCACTCTTCTATTCTCTCACAGATGGCGAGGACGCGAGCAGCTGATGTTCCAGACCCGGGAGGGGCCGCTACCCCCCGTCATTCGAGGTCGTGGCAGAGGCTGGGGAAGGCACCAACCCGAGGTAGGAGACGAGGGCGTCCCAGGACTGTACCAGTCGCACCCCCAGCGGATCCAGTAGAGGATCCCATCACTGAGGAGCAGGGAGAGGTGCCCGTAAAAGATTCTTCCCCTTTGGATTTTACAACAGCGCCAGGATTTCAGGAGGTCATGGGCCGTATGATGCGGTTCATGGACACCATGACTCAGGCTGGTTTATTTCCAGCAGATCCGGCCACATCTCAGGCGGGAGGGGGAGCACATACCCCTACTGCACAGGCCGCTGGACATGCAGCTGCAGTATATCAGACCCCGGGTACACTGCCCGTGGGCGGGGTTCAGCCAGTAGCAGCAGCAGCACCTGAGCCCAGACCAGTTGCGGATGGTGATCCGCAGAAGTTATTAGACAGATGGACCAGATTACACCCTCCTGTCTATGGAGGTGAGCGTCATGAAGACGCACAGGACTTTATTGATAGGTGCAGGGACAGACTGCACAACATGAGGATACTGGAGTCACATGGAATTGACTTCACTACTTTCCAGCTAGGGGCATAGGTCAGTTTGTCAGGGGCCAGCCCAGTAGGCCCCCATATTCAGCACCACCACCACCTCCACGAGGTGTCCCAGCAAGGCCTTATTTCAGCGCCATGCGGGAGAGTTCTTACCGCCTGCCAGCTATGCAGGCTTCCTCCGGCGGGTATTCTGGTCCTCACGGGCCTACCAGTCCTTATTTCAGTGCTATGCCAGAGAGTTCCTATCGTCCTCCCGCTATCCAGGGTTCTTCTTCAGGGCAGCAGGTCATGGTGCTGGGAGGTTGTTATGAGTGTGGGGATCCATGTCACATGAAGAGGCATTGTCCCAAACTTCGGGGCCAGGCAGTGCAGCAGGGTCACCAGCCTATGAGGTCAGCACTAGCGGTTCGGCCACCCAGAGGTGGAGGACAAGCTGGTAGGGGTCGTCCCAGAGGTGGAGGCTAGGCAGGGGGAGCCCAGTCAGCTCCTGTTTATTCCGGTGGAGGTCAATCATCCGGCGCTCCAGCCAGATCCTATGCTATTCCAGCCAGATTAGATGCAGTGGCCTCAGATGCCGTGATCACAGGTATTATTTCAGTATGCGGTAGAGATGCATCAGTATTATTCGATCCAGGGTCCACTTATTCATATGTATCAGCCTTATTTTCTCATTCCCTGGATACTCCTCGTGAGTCCTTGGGTACTCCTATTTATGTGTCCACTCCTGTGGGCGATTCTGTGGTTGTGGACCGGATTTATCGGTCCTGTGTGGTTACATTCTGTGGGTTCTAGACCAGAACAGACCTCTTGTTGCTTGATATGGTTGATTTTGAGGTTATCCTGGGCATGGATTGGTTGTCTCCCTGTCATGCCATTTTAGATTGCCATGCCAAGACTGTTACTCTAGCCATGCCCGAGTTTCCGAGATTGGAGTGTAGAGGCTCCTCAGCTAGTGCCGCTAGTCGGGTTATTTCCTTCTTGAAGGCTCGACACATGGTCGAGAAGGGTTGTTTGGCTTATCTTGATTATGTGCGGGACACCGCCGCCGAGTCTTCGATGCTTGATTCAGTGCCAGTAGTTCGAAAATTTGATGATGTATTCCCTTCAGACCTTACACGCATGCCACCGGATCGTGACACTGATTTTAACATTGACTTAGCTTCGGGCGCCCAGCCCATATCTATTCCCCCTTATCGCATGGCTCTGAAGGAATTGAAAGAACATCTCGAGGAGTTATTGGCTAAAGGGTTTATCAGACCGAGCGTATCGCCTTGGGGTGCCCGAGTGCTATTTGTGAAGAAGAAGGATGGGACTATGTAGATGTGTATTGACTACCGCCAGTTGAACAAGGTCACCATCAAGAACAAGTATCTATTGCCGCGTATTGATGATTTGTTTGACCATTTGCAGGATGCGAGGGTGTTTTCTAAGATTGACTTGAGTTCGGGGTACCATCAGTTGACGATTCGGGACTCGGATGTTCCGAAGACTGCCTTTCGTACGAGATATGGTCACTATGAGTTCCTGGTGATGTCCTTTGGCTTGACTAATGCCCCAGCAGCATTTATGGACTTGATGAACAGGGTGTTCAGGCCTTATATTGATTCTTTTGTCATCGTCTTCATTGACGACATTCTGATTTACTCACGTAGCTTGGGGAAGCACGAGCAACATTTGAGGGTGGTGCTCCAGAACTCGCGGGAATAGAAGCTATACGCTAAGTTCTCCAAGTGGGAGTTTTGGTTGGATTCTGTGGCATTCTTGGGGCATGTGGTATCCGGAGAGGGTATCAAGGTTGATCCTAAGAAGATTGAGGCAGTTCAGAGTTGGCTACGCCCTACTTCAACTACAGAGATTAGGAGCTTCTTGGGTCTAGCAGGTTATTATCGCCGATTTGTGGAGGGCTTTTCCTCCATTGCAGCCCCTCTGACTAGGTTGACCTAGAAGAATGCCCCATTTCAATGGTCCGACGAGTGTGAGGCGAGCTTTCAGAAGCTCAAGACAACATTGACCTCAACACCAGTTTTAGTATTGGCTTCCGATTCTAGGATGTATACGGTTTATTGTGGCGCTTCACGTGTTGGTTTGGGTTGTGTGTTGATGTAGGAGGGGAGAGTTATTGCATATGCTTCGCGACAGCTGAAAGTTCATGAGAAGAATTACCCTATGCACGATCTGGAGTTGGCGGCGATTGTTCATGCTCTTAAGATTTTGAGGCATTACTTGTATGGGGTGCGTTGTAAGGTTTATACAGATCACCGCAGTTTGCAGCACTTGTTCAAGCAGAGGGATCTTAATTTGAGGCAGCGCATGTGGCTTGAGTTGCTGAAGGATTATGATATCACCATTCTTTATCATCCGGGTAAAGCGAACGTGGTAGCAGATGCCTTACGCAGGAAGGCGGAGAGTATGGGTAGTTTGAATTTCATTTCAGCAGAGGAGAGACCTCTAGCTTTGCACATTCAGTCCTTGTCTAATCGCCTGGTGAGGTTGGACCTTTCCGATCCCAGTCAGGTTCTTGCATGTGTGATGGCCCAGTCTTCATTATTGGGAGAAACCAAGACTCGGCAGTTTGATGATCCGCACTTGGTGGCTCTCTGGGAGACAGTGGTTCAGGGTGGTGCCAAGGAGGTTTCTATTGGCGAGGATGGTATCACTACTAGAAAAACGACCTATTGTGACAGTTAGAAAACCGTTGCTACAGGCTTTATAACCGTTGTCATAGAGATATTGCGACAGTTTCACGACAGCCACAACACGTATCGTCGCAATAGCTCTATGGCGATTGTTCTGTGCGACGGTTTTCAAACCGTTGCACAAGATGCTCTATTGCAACGGTTATTATTTGAATGATTGCGCGACGTTTTTTATTCTATTAGAACGGTTAAAAACTATTGCAATACAATTCGTTATGAACTATTGTTAAGGCTATTGCTACAGTTATTTTATACTATTGCAACGGTTAATTATGCTAATGGGACAGTTACTACATACTATTGCAACAGTTAATTAATGCTAATGAGACGGTTACGATATACTATTGCAACAGTCATTTTTGGATTATGCGATTTGGGGCTCATGCTATTGCAACGGATATATTCATATATTGCAACGGTTATTTTCTGGGCTACTGCAACGCCTATCATACATCTATTGCAACAGTTAAACAAACCAACAATGTAACATTGCTTGAAATATATATAATTAAACAAAATAAGGATCCATAATAGGTGCAATATCCATATAAGCAAAATATATAACAATATCTGCCAATGAATTGGAACACATGAGTTTCCAAAGTGTACAAAAATAAAATATTTCTACAGCATATGTGAAGTTTCATCATGAATCAACCTAATGCTACTAAGTAATATCTTCAGCACTTTTGTCGCCTACTTGAAGTTCTCCACCTACAAATAATAAAAAAACAAACAACTTAGCAAAAGTTTTATAAAAGAATTTCATTTAAATATATATATGTATATTAATGTCATGACATGTGGTAAGATTAAACAAATTGACAAATATATATTGAACACCATTGTCATAAATTTTTTAGCTCTTTCAATTTTAAACACCCTTGAAAATACTACTTATGCGCACCGAAACAAACATATATAGATATTGTATGGCAGTACTACTTATAACGACTAGATAAATTTCAACATTGTTATTAGCAATAAAATGCATCGTATCTAATCTCAGGAAAAAATTTAAGTTGAGTTTCCTCTAGTTGCTAGTGCTTGGTAAAGTCTCATCATTAATCTTATAATAATACTAGGCAAAGAGAGGGGGAAAAAGGAAAAAACAATAATTTTCCACAACATATTAAAAACAAGCATCTTGAAAAAGATAAAGAGTCCATTGGCTGGAAATATTCATACTACCATCAAATCTGAAAACCAAAGTTAAAAAGCAGCAAGGTCTGTAAAGGTCTGCACCAAGGACCTTTAATCTTTAGAAACTTTGAACATGTATTGCGAATCCAATCACTATTCAACAACTCGTATTCCTTGACGTATCTCTTTATCTTTTTCTTATTTTAGTTCCACTCTCCTTCTTAGTTCATTCACACACTAATATACAAGTAAGACCACTAATAAAGAACAGTTCCACTGTATATTACCACTATTCTCCATTTCCTCTCTCCTTTGGCTTCCAAAAGTAGCAAGCGACAGAACAACTTCAAGCTCTTTCTTGGTGCTTTTTAACTTTGGTTTCTTAGGATTATAGCAACATGCATCTTTAATTTCGTCTAAACAAATCTCACAAACCAACCTTTCACTTTAGCATTTCTTCAACCAACACTCATCCCAGAGGAAGAACTTTTTATTTTATCTACTTACTTACCAACGACAACAACATACCTAGTACACCCAATATAAAAATATGATTAAACCTATAAAACCCTTTTCTAGTTCTTGGCAAATCCCAGACAAGAAAAAGATTAGAAAGGCACAAAGCACAAAAAAAAGATTAAAAAGGCTACTATCTGCTTTCCTAACAAATTCCAAACCAACATAACCATTTCAAAATCATCAGCAAACACAAATCTTTTCTACTCTTGAACACAAACACATGATAAATGTCACTGTTAAAAGAACATACCTCAGCAAATTTAAGGAAAAGACTGTATAGCCGCTATAAAAATCAGATTCACGTACAAATTAATAAGCCAATGTCTTTATACAGAAGTTGCTATTTTGCTTATGTAATTAAACATAACAAATAAGTTTCAAAGAGGAGACGAACAATGCTGGAAAAATCAGCCAGAAACAAGAAACTCCAAGCTTTGATTTTAACAGAGAATGACAAACAATGCTGAAAAAATCAATCTGTAAATATCTAGTTCACTGAGCACCAACAACCAGGGAGACAAACAATTGTGTACACTACGGGAAAGTATAACGTGCCATCTAAAATCAAAAAAGTTTATGTTGCGACTCAAACATTCAAACAACCAGAAATTAGAACTCAAATTCTTCTGGTAACATCTTGAACACACACGAGATTCATTGAATTCAATTTTCACTATAACGGCTCGATAGATGCATGAATGCAGAGGAACATCTTACCTTTCACAGCCTTGTTTATTTTGGGCAGAAACTGGAAAAATTGGAGAGAAATTTTCTGAAAAAAATTCGCCAGCATTTCGGCAATTTTTGGACATTTAGAAAGAAAAAGAAAAAGAAAAAGAGAAGAATCAACAGCAATCTCGACTCAATATCAGCAGCTCTACAGTTTCTAAAATATGAATTTTAGCCTGGGAATAAAGTGATACTAACCTTGATTGTTGCTACCTTCAGATGGTCGACGGATCAGTTGATTAGCAGCTTGTGGTGCAGAGGTAGCTTCTCCTAGTGACGAAACAGACAATGTTGCTAGTATGTTTGGATTAATTAATATTGCACGCTGAAGTTGAGCAATTACATCTGCAGTAATTTCTTGTCGCATAGTTCTCCTTTGTTCCTCCATTTGTTCCTCCATCTTTCGAATCCTTTCTTGCCTTGCTTGCACCGTATCATTTGTGGCATTTAAAGTCCGCTCGAAATGACCCACTTTTCCTTTCAAATTAGTCTTTGTAACCCCTCGCCCATATAATCTTAAACGTCCTGGATGTTCAGGACCCATGACAGATGAAAATGCATCAACAGACTGACTGCCATCTACACTCTGTTGTGTTTCAATTTTTTCCATTTCAGCCTAACAAAGCAAATTCAACAAAAGAATTAAAGCGAATAAAAAATAAGGAACCTATCATAAATAAAATGATCTCATATAAAACTTGCAAATAGATAATATTCTTACAATTTTACTAGTTGTATTTTCGTCAGAGTCCTTGTACAAACGCCCAGGTTTTCTTGCTCTTGTGGCCACAAACATCTCCTTAAGTGATATGGATTCCTTTGTTTTTTCCTAGTCGCATGAAAATCGATATAAGAGATCTTTAAAAAACATAATTGCTATAATAATAAATAATAGTACACACCAATTCATTACGGATTACAGCAGTGTGTGGATCCGTCGACTTTTTTCGATTCTCCTTGTTGATTTCGGATGATCTCTGCAAATAAAATGAGTCAATACAATATACCTAAATAACATTTTTTTGAAACAGAAAACTATTTAAAAGCTCAATAACAACATAAACACCTTAACTATTTAGTCGAATCTCAAAATCACGGCTATTATACTAAACATAAAATCAGCAAACTATTTAAAAGCTAAATAGCAACATAAACACCGTAACTACTGAAAACTGACTGAAGTTTTCAGTAGCTTGGACTGACTGATGAAGCTTTCAGTAGCTTGGACTGACTGAAGTTTTCAGCAGCAAACCAACAAAAACCAGCAGAAAACAGACACATCAATATACTGGTTTTAACTATTGTCAAGACCATGGTCTATAATCGGGCCTTTTTGTCATTTGTCATTCGAACTTCATCATTTTGATAGGCATCATAATGATCTTTCTTCAGTTGACTTTTATGCCTTCTCAAGCATTTCCAATTGAAACTAAAGTCCATGTTTTTGCAGCATCAGGAATATCATACTTCGACTACAACTTGATTTCATTTGATTAGCAGAAATAGTAACATACTTATGACAAATAACTAAACAATTGGATCAGAACTTCAAACCTTGGCATATGTCCATAAATCGTCTTTTGTGTCCATTTTGCTCCAATCCAATATATCCAGCGGGCAAAGAGTTGCAGTCCTTGCCAATGTACCGAAGAAGCTACCAAAATCTCTTACATCTTCTTTAGTAGGACCAATAGGCTGATTTAAATGGTTAAGTGTGATCACCTTACGCGTCTTTCGGCTATGGACACTACGCATTTGTGTCCTGCCTCTTTTTTTTTTGGAGTTACAGGACCAGAAGCTACAACAAAATACAAAAAATAAGAGGATCGGAGAAAAGTAATGATGGAAAAATCAGATTTTGTTGTGGACTTGCCTTGTTCTTCAGATCGTTCATTAGTTGTAGGACTAGTAAAATCTATTTGCATCTGCTCATCCACAATGTGCCCTTCTACAAATTGCTCCTCTACATGTCCTTCATTTGCTTCAGATAGTGCTCCTATTGTTGGTTGTTCTTCCATTAGTTTTAACAGTTGCTCTTTCTCTGACCGTATAGCTTGAACGGTTTCTTTTGTTATCAATGACATTCTCTTTTTTTTTTTGCCAAACATGATAAACTTCCAGCTTGAACATATGACGGGTTTTTTCCTTTTTTATTTTTTCTTGAAGACCCTTCTTGACCCATGACTTTTAAATCTGTGTAAGTTTAAGACAATCAAAGCTAATAAAGTTAGACAACTGAACATAACAAAAGAAAAAGGATGAAAAAGCATGAACAAGAAATTTTGTGCCACTTACTTGAAAGAGAAACTTTATGCCACTTACTTGGATTGTTAATCCACAATCAGTAACAATTGCTGGTATAAACCTGTAAAATTGAAGCAATTCAAAAGAGAACTGTAAGGAAAACAAATGCAAAAAGACTTAAAACATACAAACAAGAAAAACAATCACATAATATTTCTAAAAAATGGCATTTACTCACTAAAAAACAATGACGACTGTATATTTAAAGAAGTTCAGAAGATCCTTTATCAATCATCAGCTTCCATCCAATCCCAATCAGTATATCATACTCATCCTCCTCTTCCGATGTTTCCATAGTTGCATCTTGTGATTGAGAAGGCATACCAATGATATCTACAGGCATATCTTCTCTCGACCATCTGACATCCACGTCGAGTAATCTATTTGATGAACCAATATCATCATTAGTCTCTCTCCAAAATGTTTCTCCAATATTAGGACAATTCTCTTCTTCCAAATCATACAAATCAACAAGGACTTTATTTCTAGCATAATAAACATCTTTCTTAATTGGATCCTCCACATAAAAAACTTGATGTACTTGAGATGCTAGTACAAAAGGGTCATCCATACTGCATTTTTTGTTGAAGTACACCCGCGTTAAACCATATCCATCAATTTCATTCTGAAACCAATCACATCTAAATAGTACAACACTAAAACAATCCCAATTATCAATTTCAATTATATCCTGAATTGCTCCATAGTAGATAACCGCTCCATCGATGGGATTTTGGTCTCTAGCACTAGCAAAACTATCTGTTGTTGCTGACAAAGTCACTCCATTATTTTGAGTCTTGCATGGAGCATCTTGTTCTATTGTATGAAATCGATATCCATTAATGAAATAGGCATTATATCTTTTAGCCCCTGGATTAGGTCCTATAGCTAGCCATCTTAAATGATTGGGCACTTCAACATTTTTAACTTTCTCTCTAAACCATTTTTCAAATTCCCGACTATGAATTAGTGCTTTTAACCATGCATTTCCTCTAGTATGATTGTCAATTAAATTCTTATGTTCCCTGTAAGCACAAATATAAAATTTAATCATTAGACCATTGGAGATAAAGTTTAAAGTATCTTGTCATGAAAAAAATGAAGTTTAAACTACAAGTGATAATTATCTTACTTGATAAGTGTCTCAACTTGTTCATCTCCAGTATTGAACAAAACATATCGATGTGCTTCAGACCATAACTGTAAATCCATGTCAAAAGTCTTGCCTTTCCTTTTCTTCTTACTTCCGATTGGATGGCCTATATTAGGAAATATAGGTGAAGAATCATCTCCCTCAATTTGAATGCCTTCATCATCCTCAGTTTGATAGCGACTGAATCTGGTCTTCACCCCATCATGTAAGTATCTCGAACAAAAGTTCAAGCACTCTTTGGCCAAAATTCCTCTGCTATTGATGCTTCTGGATGAGTTCGATTTTGAACAAATGCTTTGTACTTGCACAAGTTTCTCTCCAAGGGATACATCCAACGAAAATGAGTCGGACCGCCAAGCTTAATTTCATTTACTAAATTGATAGGCAAATGTGTCATTATATCAAAAAAGGTTGGCGGGAAAATTGTTTCAAGCTAACATTCTATATCTATAATTTCAGACTGCATTGTATCAAGATCCCTTTGCCTTATAACCTTACTACATATGGTTCTAAAGAAATTACCCAACCTAATCAAGGCCAAAGAGACATTCTTGGGTAACACCTTTATAACCGCAACTTGGAGCAAGTAATGCATTATGAAATGAGCATCATGACTCTTGTATCCCGATATTTTCATCCCATCCACTTGCACTCGATGTGATATATTAGAGGCACACCATTTTGGTAATTCGGCATTTTTTAAGACGGTGCAAAATAATCTTTTCTCTTCCGGTTTCATGGAGTAACAAGCTTTCGCCAGATGAACTTTTCCATTTGTATCATCTTTTAATGGTTGAAGCTCCTTGCGTATCCCCATTTCTTCCAAGTCATAACGAGAATTTACATGATCCTTGGACTTTTCAGATATATCCAACAAAGTCCCAAGCAAACTATCACATATGTTCTTCTCTATATGCATCATGTCAAGATTGTGCCTCAATTTATTATGTGCCCAATATGGCAATTCAAAAAAGATGGATCTTTTCTTCCACGGGCTGTCATTATGCTGAGGCCTTTTCTTTTGGCCTTTCCCAAAGACATTATTGAATTCACGTAGTTCTTCAAGCACTTCTACCCCGGATAAGGGAGTAGGCATGGCTCTATGATCCTCTTTACCATTGAATGATTTCTTATCTTTCCGAAATGGATGATCATGTGTTAAAAATGCTCGATGCCCCATGTAACACATCTTACGACTATGTTTGAGATATTGAGAGCAAGTATCATAATTACAAGTGGGGCATGCCCATCTCCCCTTGGTGCTCCATCTAGAAAGCATTGATAATGCTAGAAAATCACTAACTGTCCATAATAAGGCTGCACGCATTACAAATGTTTGGTTAGTTTCAGCATCATATGTTTCTACTCCCATTTCCCACAGCTCCTTCAACTCAGCAATTAGTGGTTGTAGGTACACATCTATATCCTTTCCTGGAGATGATGGACCTGGAATGATCATTGACAACATTATATACTCTGGCTTCATGCAGATCCATGGTGATAAATTATAGTTCATTAACATGACTGGTCATGTACTATGAGAAATGCTCATGGTTCTAAATGAGTTAAAACCATCGCTTGAAAGACCCAATCTAACATTACGAGGATCTCTAGAGAAGTCCTGGTGCAACAAGTCAAAATCCTTCCAAGCTTCCCCATCAGCAGGATGTCTTATATTTCCATCTTTGGGCCGTTCGGTAGCATGCCATCTCATAGCTACAGATGTTTCAGGACACATGAATATCCTCTGAAGCCTAGGCTTTAAAGGAAAGTACCTTAAAACCTTTGCAGCGACTTTGGTGTTCCTATTAGTCAAGCCATCACGCACATTCTTCCATCTAGAAGATCCACACACAGAGCAATTATCTGCCTTCTCATTCTCATTCCAAAATAACATGCAATCGTTAGGGCATGCATGTATTTTCTCATAATATAGACCCAAATCTTTTATCATATTTTTTGCCTTGTGAAAAGACTCAGGTAACTTAGCAAATGGAAATGCCTCTTTTATCAAGTCTAACAAGTCTGAAAACGCCACATTACTCAACCCATGAATGCATTTAAACAAGAACAACCGAATTGTGAAATCTAGTTTAGAGAAATTTTCACACCCTGGATATAACTCTTGTTTTCCTTCCTCCACTAATTTAAAAAACTCTCTTTGCATCTTCAGATGGTCCCTCTCTCACTCCTTCATGGCTCAAATCACCTTCTACATTTCTAAAATTATCATGAAGCAGACCATCAATGTCGTCATGCATATCAGAACCATCATCATCATTGGTTGGATGTGGAAAATCACTCGAGGAAAACCCTTCTCCGTGAAAAACCCATTTGGTGTATCCATGTGTAAACTCATAAGCAACTAAGTGATCCTCCACCACATTTCTATAATGCCAATAACGATTAAAGCACTTTTTACAGGGGCATAATATTTCATTTCCTTGGGAAGATCGTTCAAACACTTTATCAAGAAAATCATTCACACCACGAATATACTCATCAGTGGATCTTCGAAGACTCATCCAATTTTTGTCTCCATTACTCATTTATCCTATGAGACACAAAAGTAAATCAACAATTAGTAATCCCTGTTCCAGGGAGCTACAATTGTAGTATTAAAGTATAATGTATCACCAAAGGTAATACTAGTGTTTTGGAAAGAGTTAAGCGCAAAAAAGCGACGAGGCCTCGCTTCACCAAAGCGCGCGCTTTTTTCATGTGAAGCGCAATTTAACACATAAATAAATAAAAATAGGCATAGATAAATCACTAAGAACTCGTTAAAATAGGCATTGATAAATCACTAAGAACTCTTTTTTGGCTTGATGCCACTGAATAACAAGATTTAATTTACTACAATCAACAACCAAAAAAATCATAACAATTAATTTTAGAGCAGAACAGTGAACAGAAAACAGCAAAACAGAAAATAAAGCAATAAAACCAGAGAAATAGAGCATAAACCAGAAAACCGAGCATTATATTAGGGCCACAAAAACAGAGCAGAAAACAGAAATTGGGCAGCATTTTTCTGAAAAAAATTGGGCAGCATTTCAGCGCTTTTTGGACGTTTAGAAAGAAAAAGAAAAAGAAAAAGAAGAAGAACAAGAATGAAAATGAAAAGTGCGGAACATACCCGTTGAAGTTTTGAAGAAGTCGAGACTGTTTACTGAGACGTTTCAGCAGGCGTCTGTTGTCGGTCTATCAGTCTATCAGTATGCTGGACTTGGGCTTTTAATGATGGCCGTTGGCAAGCTCTTCAGAAAACTCCTGCTTAATGTAAGACATCTTAATGTAACTGCAATCTGAAGGTGAAGCATTTAGCGGAAATATTAAAATCCTACTTCTTCACAGGAGTTCAGGAAAAAAATAGCACAAAGTGAAAACCAATCATAGTTTAATAATGTGAAAAAAACTTACGCATATTTTTGAAAATCAGAGAAAATGCAGAATGTCCTAGATAGCATGAAAAAAGGAATGCACACAACTATTTTCTTTATATTTGTCTGAAAAAACTTAAAAGTCAGAAAGAAGCCCAAAAGGAAAACTAAAAAAGGGAACACAAAAACAAAAGATAAAATAAAAATTGACAAGAAGATCTAAAAGAGCAAACTGAACAAAAAGGAATTAAAGAAGGAGAAGAAGATTAGAAAAACTTACAGAAAGAGAAAAAAGAGGGTACAACAAAGAGACACGCAACCATTGATGAAACAGGAGCTTAGATTGGGAAAATCTTGATGGAATAAAATGTGCTAAAGAGACGACACCAATATCGAACACATCAATGCGTCTAGATGTTGGAACATATAAGAGGTAGTTTGTGATAGCAGCAAATGTGACTAAATCATTGAAAGTCCCAATTTGATAGAGAAATGCCACATTATCGTTTAAAACAATTTGTTAAACAAGTTGATTTCTTGAAACTAGTGAAGGTTGCAACTACTGTCAAGTATTTTGCAACTTCCCAGGAAAGAAAGATAGTTACGTACATAAATTGGGACAGAAGAATAAATAGGACAAATATTAAAAAGTTCTACAGTGCCTTAGACATACAACGCAAACCTAGAATGATCATGAGAAATAATATTATAGACATTACTGGCCTTCTAAATCAACATATTCTCTAATTATTACTACACTAGCTTCTGCCGAATAGTGGTTGCTAACAACCCAAGATTTTGGTTAGTAATAGCACAGTGTAAATATTCGTCTAGAAAGGTAGTAAGAGATACTCAAAGAATCTAACTAAAGGCAGAAATACAATGAAGCACTGATTTTCCGAAAAGTTCACATAAGAAAAACCAAGTGAAAAGGTTAAACAAAAAGTGGTCCATCTTTCCTGTAAATGAAGTGTGAAAAAATACTTTTCTGGAGATCAACAGTATCAATTGGTTATGAGATTTATAAAACATTCTAAAATGCTTGTTTGGACTCTATTCTTAGTACAAAATTGTAAAGAACGGTAAAGTATTTATTCATTGACTTTCTTTCAATTGCTAGTTTGTTTCCCTCCTGAACTCCATATTAGAGTATTGATTATTAACCTTTGTTTTTGAAATTCAATTAACAAGCTGAAAATTTTAGTATATCATGATGTCATTAATGTAATTCACTTAACAAGCTGAAATTCAATTTCTGTGATCATATGAGTTTTATTGGAGTGTACCAATTCAATCTATACACGATGTAATCAAAGAAAGACCCTTCAGTGGTCTATTCAAGAAAAATCACAAACAATATTATTAATACATTCAAGAACCCAAAAAAAGACCTTTCAGTGGTCTATCCAAGAACCAACAGAACCACAAACAATTTTATTCATATATTATGCTCAGTAAAAACCGGCTTTAATAAAGAAAGACTCGCCAGAAGTATCTTTGGCAGCACGAATTAGCACGATTCAACAGCAGCTGCGAAATGGGGAAACTGAAAAAATTAATTTACAGTCATAGCTTGAGAAAAAGAAACACGAGTCTTTTTAAAACCTTAATGAAATGGAAAAGAGAAACGCTGAATTTACAACGAAGATCAGAGATCAGGAAAAGTCACTAAGAGAAAATGAAGATACTATTAACAAGTTGAATGAGGAACATAAACAAATGAAGGCAGTTGAATGAGGAACATAAACAAATGAAGGCGAGGTTAGAAGAATCCAAACGCAAAACGAATTATAAGCCATACACAAACGAATTAACGAATTATAAGCCATACACATACATGTAATGCCAAAACAAATGTCACTTCTCTTAGAGAGAATTAACGCGGAATGGATATGCAACAACGGTAAAACAACACAGTTACTTAACACTCGTAATGATCAACTTTACGAAGATTTCCTAAAGATTGTCATTCCTCCAAGAGAAATAGTTGCTGAAAGTCCTATATACAGGGACAACAAAACAACTTACCCTGTTTATACATTTAAAAAGTTATGCATTCTCGAAACGTAACAGCTATAAATAAATGCATCCATTTCCATACATCTAACTGGGGGGATTCATGGTGAATGCGGCCAATAGAATCAACACCATTTGCATGACAATCTATGTTTACATGTGGTTGCAATTTCTCAGGCTGAAGATTTGGTACAGAATGGGTAGTCGCACATGCCATTGCGACACCAGTAGATTGGGAACAACTCAACTGAAATTGCATTTCAATCTATGATTTACATGTGAGTTACCTTACGGCGACGATTGGGAAAAGAATCAACCTTATGAAATTGAACATATTGATTACTATTCCCGCAAGTATTAATAGAACCACAAATCCCAGTAGAAATGATCCAAGAATCTTCAAGACATCCTAAAAGAGAAAATTGTAACATGTTTTAAAATTGCACAATAAGTAGTAATTTAAACTGAAGAGCACATGTAGATGCAGAGTATGGTACAAGTTTCAACAAACACAAATCAATTATCATCCATAAAACTATGAATACGTCACTTTTTTTCCGGTTTCATGGAGTAATACAGCTGAATGTAGCACTGTGAAGTGTGAACTAGAAATAGCAATATTATAACTGGATCTTAGGAACAGGCTAGGGGGGTGACATTCATCTAGTGGCAAAATAGGAGTAGCCCAAATCAATGTTCCAACAGCCTGGGCTACATTCAGTGAATAGTCACTTTTAGCAACTCTACTGTATAGCTACAGGCAGAAAAATAAAACAAACGGAAAAGTGAAATTCGAATGGTTGGAACATGACCCTTTATTTACTCAACCCTTTTCAACTCACGTAAATTTGACCCGACCAGAACATGTTGACACCCTAAGATCCTAGTCAAGAGATGAAGCATAGAAGGGGGAAGCGACCAACATCAAGAACAGCATTAAAATACGCATTACTGCTTCACTATTTAACTAAATTGATTGTTCCCGAAAGATTATAGCTAGAAGGTCGAAGTGTTGACTGAAAACGTCCATCAACGCATGGTGCAACCATGGAGATGATGGCATGTACACCATACAAGTTTAAATCGGTCTTTAGAGGGAGATGAATTTGCAAAATGCTGAAAGGAAAATAGAAGAAATGACAGAAGAACTGCAGAATATCAAACTAATTCTATAGTTTGGTAACCGCACTACATGATTTTATGAGAGATTGTCCCGAGACTCATCTTGCAATAAGATGCCTTGAGCCATAGGTGCATATAAGTGAAATGCGACTATCCATAATATTGATTTTCTTAAATTCCTTGGCTAATTGTATCCTAATGTATAATACCTTAGTACTCTTCACATAGAACTTCAACCTTATTCCTCATGGAATAATCACTGGCAATCTTGTTTCTTAGTGTACTTGTTTATAAATGTTATATATCTCAAGAGTTTCTTCTTTTTAAGGCATTTAGTATCCGAAAATCAATGCCTATTCATCCGGATTTGTGCCCAATATGTTCACTAAAGAAGGTAAAGCACCTCGTACCAAGTAGACACAACCAAACCCTACTATCAATCAATTTCACTCTTCATTTCACGATATCAATTCCGGGAATGAACATAAAAGCAAAAGGAAAAAGATCATCATAAAAAAAAACACCATTGAACTCAGTTTTTTCGCCGTTAAGATTTCAGAACACCATTGAACACCCATTTTAGAACATAAGAGCCAACGAACCAGAAAAAACACACAAAAAGTAAAATCCCCATATATATACAACAATTTTCTCCAACTCTACCAACTTTAATTTCCCTATTTATGTTTTAGAACTCTGTCGACCTCAAGAATGGAGTTTTGAAGGGTATTTGTCACTTTTAATTCCTCCCAAGCAGCAGTAAACTCAATATTAAGTACAAAATAAACTTCGAATAAAATTTTGGCTCAAAGAATTGAAATCCAGTTTCTCGAACTCCAATTTTACTAAAACACAAAAAAAAATTCATCGATTTTTTTCACGGAAAACTCAAATCTTCACCAAATTTGAGGTACAAACTTCAAACCACACCAAAATTAAAAACCAAACATAAATTAGAACAAAAGATAGTAACTTCATAGAAACCCATTTGTGTATTTTGTAATCTTTTCCAAGAATACTTGAATAGAAAATCTAGAGATAGGGAACTTATAAGCCATGGAGGAGTGCATGCAGACCTATTGGGGTAGAGAGCAATACTGGTCGAAGCCTTTGCTGGTCGAAATCCTTCGCTGGTCGAAATCTCGCTGGATTTGGAGCTGTTTTTTGCTCTTGAAGAAGCTTCAATGGAGGGTTTTTCAATGAACTGAATAGAAAAGCTTTTACTTTGACTGGTCGAATTCTGTGGAGCCGATTTTCGCTCTTGAAGAAGCTTCAGAGGTTTTTGATTTTGGTCGTTTTTCGCTCTTGAAGAAGACACTCTTCTCTTTTCATTTAATTTGATATAATGAACTGATGAATAAAAGAAGACAGTACTCTCTTTTACTTGTAATTTTATATTTTTTTATTATAAAAAGAAACATTCGCGGGTTTTGTGAAATAGTGGAGGGAAATGAAATCCTCATAGAATAGTCCCCACAGAGTATTTTTACAAAACTGTCTCCATAGAGAGGTATTTGGCAACGGTTGTAATACTAATGCGACGGTTTAGTTTTAATTCTGTCTTAACAGGCTTAAGCGGCTATTGCGAAGGTTGTAACCCTTGTAATAGACTATCTATTGCAAGGGTTATGTAACCGTTGCTAAATAACCGATGCAATAGGTTCATTTTCTAGTACTGTATTCTGAGACTTCAAGGTCGCTTATGTGTCCATAATGTTGATGCCCTGAGGGAGAGGATTCTAGAGGAGGCTCACGGTTCGCGGTATTCTATACATCCTGGTGCTACGAAGATGTATCGTGATCTGAGGCAGCACTATTGGTGGAGACGGATGAAGAAAGACATAGTGGAGTATGTGGCTAAATGTCTAAATTGCCAGCAGGTTAAATGTGAGCACTAGAGACCAGGAGGACTACTTCAACAGATGTCTATACCTGAGTGGAAATGGGAGCGCATCACTATGGACTTCGTAGTCGGGTTGCCTCGGACTTTACGGAAGGTTGATGCGGTTTGGGTTATTGTGGACAGGTTGACCAAGTCAGCACATTTCATTCCAGTAGCTACCACTTACACTTCTGAGAGGTTGGCCCAGATCTACATTCGGGAGATAGCTCGGTTGCACGGTGTGCCTGTGTCCATTATATTAGATCGAGGTCCTCAGTTCACCTCGCACTTCTGGAGAGCCATGCAGAGTGAGTTGGGCACCCGGGTAGAGCTCAGCACAGCATTCCACCCTCATACAGACGGGCAGTCAGAGCGGACAGTTCAGATATTGGAGGACATGCTCAGAGCATGTGTTATTGACTTTGGAGGGCAGTGGGACCAGTTCTTGCCTTTGTCCGAGTTTGCTTATAATAAAAGTTATCAGTCCAGCATTGAGATGGCTCTATTTGAGGCCTTGTATGGTCGGCGATGTCGATCTCCCATCGGGTGGTTTGAGCCTGGCGAGCCTAAGCTATATGGCACCGATCTGGTGAAGGATGCTTTGGAGAAGGTGAAGTTGATTCAGGAGAGGCTTCACACATCAGTCCAGACAGAAGAGTTACGCGGATAAGAAGGCGTGTGATGTATCATTTATGGAGGGCGAGAAGGTTCTGTTGAAGGTCTCGCCGATGAAGGGTATTATGAGGTTTGGGAAGAAGGGCAAGTTGAGCCCGAGGTTTATAGGCCCATTTGAGGTGTTGAGACGAGTTGGGGAGGTTCTTTATGAGCTTACTTTACCTCCCAGTTTATCAAGAGTTCATCCGGTCTTTCATGTGTCCATGCTCCGGAGGTATCACGCCGACCTCTCTCACGTGGTAGATTTCAGTACCATTCAGCTAGATGAGAGATTGGGTGAGGAGGAGCCAGTTGCTATAATTGACAGGCAGGATCGCCAATTGAGGTCCAAGAGGTTTTCCGCCATAAAGGTCCAGTGGAGGGGCCAACTAGTTGAGGAGGCGACTTGGGAGTCTAAGGAGGACATGCGGAGCAGATATCCACACTTATTCAGCACTCCAGGTATGATTCTAGACCCGCTCGAGGACGAACGTTTGTTTAAGAGGTGGAGAATGTAACGGCCCGATCGGTCGTTTTGTATTTTAGGACCTCGTGTCCCTAAATGATACTTCCCGTAGTTGCTTTTACTGATTTATGACTTGCGGGGAGGGGTGGTTCGAGGTTTAAAGGAGTTTGGAGTAGTATAGGAACACTAGTTCCTTAAGGTTGGCCTTAAAGGCCAAGTTTGACTTCAGTCAATTTTTTTAGTAAATAACCCTGGAATCGAGATCCGAAGATTCCAGTAGGTTCGTATGATGATTTCAGACCTGGGCGTGTGTTCGGAACGGGTTTTAGATGACCCGGGAGCGTTTCGACGCCAAGTAGTGAAGTACGAATGTCTTTAAGTTCAAATTGAGGTTTAGAACGTGTTTTTGTGTTATCGGGGTCCGAGCGAAATTTCGAGACCAGGAATAGTTCCGTTATGTCATTTATGACTTGCTCGCAAAATTTAGTGCCATTTCGAATAGTATAAGTATGGTTCGGCATGTTGGAAGTGAATTCAGAAAACTTGAAGTTCTTAAGTTTGATCCAATAGGTTTTGAGGTGTAATTTTTAGATTTAGCGTTGTTTCGAGCGTTCCGAAGGCTCGAGCGAGTCCGTATTATTATTTAGGACTTGTTGATATATTTGGACGGGGTCTCGGGTGGGCCCAGATGCCATTCGGGCATCGAGCGAGGCAAAAAACAGCCAAAAATGACAGCTGGTGCACCAGGTCTAGTGCGACTGCACCTGCGGAGGTCCAGCCTCATGTGCCACTCCTGAGGGGGTTGCCAATTTCCGTAGGTGCGGGCCCCTTTCCGCATAAGCGAAGCCTCAGGTGCGGACTTCCCACCGCAGGTGCGAAACCATGCCCCCTTCCCCTTATCCGTAGGTACGAGAAATTCCTCGCAGATGCGAGACCGCGGGTGCGGTCCTCGAGCTGCAGGTGCGAAAAAACCTGAAGGCAGTGCACTTCCTTTTAAACACGGACTTAGCCATTTTTTACCACTTCTCTTCATTCTTGGGCGATTTTGATGGCATGCAAGAAAGGTATTCGACCTAGCTACTGATAGGTAAGTAATTTCTGCTATGAATTTAACTTATTACTTGAATTGTTAGGTTGATTAACACCACAATTAGTAGAAAACATGGGTTAGAGTAAGAACCTAGGTTCTTAACAAAAATGGGAAATGACCAAGAAATTTGTTGAGAAATCAGACAAAAACTATATAATTGATCCTTAGGCCATGGGTAATATTTTCCTTCAAAAATTTCCGGAATCCGAGCTTGTAGGCCCCGGGGTGTATTTTGGGATTTTACAATTTAGGTTGAAACAATCATTTAAATGGGGAAATTTCATACTTTTGAGTATAGATTGATTTGTTTATGCAATATTTGACTAGTTTCGAGTCCTTGGGCGATGAATTTGGAGTTTCGGGCACATTCTTGACCCGGGAAGTAGACTTGACGCAAGGTAAGTCTCCTTTTTAACCTGGTAGGAGGGAATTTTCCCCATAGGTGAATTAAATGGTAATGTGTCATTGTTGTGGGGGACTACATACATGCGAGGTGACGAGAGCCCGTGCGTAGTGACTATTGTTGTTATGTTCGGGTAGTTAGGTCCACACCATGCCATGTGAATTCTATTAAATTGAGTTATATGCTTTGTAACTTCATTGTATGCAACTTTGTTTTTAAGAAATCAAGAATTTGATGCTTTAAAGGAATTGTTATTTGAAAAGAATTGAAAGAAATATGTTGTATTTTCATGCGAGCGCTTCGCAATTTATATCCCGCGAGCGGAGTGATTCTTTCCCCTACTCTCATGGGAGCGGGTCGTACGCCACGACGGGTATTGATAAATACATCTATGGTTCACGCCGTTCGACCCTTCGACCCTTCGGCAGTGTACAATTATTATTATTATGTTGGCACAGGCCGGATGTCCTTATTCCACTATGTGCATGCTATTTGTCTGATATTGTCTATGACTGTTGAGCTGTGAATTGTCCTGGAAGATCGAACTGAAAACTTGTAAATTGATGCTTCATTTCATATTCGGATTTTATTACGGTTCAATATTTATTTTCTTACTATCCATGAATTATCACTTAAATACTTTGTTTGGACCCTAGTAAGTGTCAAGTCGACCTCTCGTCACTACTTTTTCGAGATTAGGCGGGATACTTACTGGGTACATATTATTTATGTACTCATGCTACGTTTTGTACTTAATTATACAGGTTCCGAGGCAGGTGCATCTGGGTTCCAGTCCGGAGCTCGCCCCTGAGTTTTTACTAGTCGAGGCTTCACGGTGAGCTGCTCTTCTTGGCGATTTCCAGCAGCACTCTGGAGCTATTCTTTTGTTATTTCTGTCCATACTTACTCAGACAGTAGGACAGACTTTTATTCTTTTGATATTATTCTACTAGATGCCTGTAGACTTGTGATGCTAGTTCCTGGCACACACACGCTGGTAGACTTTATTTTGGGATGTAATCGTAAATTATGACTTCATGATTATTTATTTTGCATAAAATTTTCTTAAGTTATACGTTTCTACTTAAATGTCTCAAACTAAGTTAAGCAAGTGTTGAAAAACATTTTGGTAAACTACCTGAAATCACTAGTAAATTAAGGTTGGCTTGCCTGACGGCGGCGTTGGGCGCCATAACGACCTGGGTTAGGATTTGGGTCGTGACAAAATTACTACACATGGAAGCAACATAGGTAAAAGTATGACAAAACTAATCCTTTGCTTTTGCACCTGCGGTCCCGCTTTTGCGGAAATTTCCATCGCTTCTGCGATCCACCCGTTCCAGCCCAGTTCCGCATATGCAATCAACCTTGTGCAGATGCGAGTCTGCATCTGCAGAACACGCTCTGCACATGTGATCCCCAGGCTCACTCCGAGACCTTGCATATTCAACCCTTTCTCCAAATTTGCGACATCGTAGGTGCGGACAAAATAATCACACCTGCGATCACTGTCCAGCTTTGTTCCAGGCCGCTTCTGTGATGCCAGCCACACACATGTGATCAAGACCTTCGCACGTGAGATCACACCAATAGGCAAAAATCCATAATTGCTTCAAGTCAAACTTTTGATCTGTTAACCATCCAGAATTAACCCGAGGCCCATGGGACCTCAACCAAATGTACCAATATTTCCTAAAACATGATACAAACTTATTCGAGGCCTCAAATTACATCATACAACATCAAAAACACAAATAGCACCACAATTCAAGCCTAATAAAAACTAACGAATTTCAATTTCTACAATTAATGCCGAAATCTATCAAATCAACTCCGATTAACCTCAAGTTTTGCACACAAGTCATAATTGACACAACGAACCCATTCTAGTTTCCGGAACCAAAATTTGAGCCTGGTAACCATAAAATCAACTCTCGGTCAAACTTCTCAACTTTTCAAACTTCTAATTTTTCAAATTTTCGTCATTTCAAGACAAAAGCACCTACAGACACACTCCTAAGTCCAAAATCACCATTCTGGATTCATTTATACATAAGGCACATCCGATTAACTCTTTCAACTTAAGCTTCCATCCTTGGGACTAAGTGTCTCAATTCATTCCGTACATTCCTAGAACCCGGATCAACGACGAGTCACATAACAAAAATTGAGCATAGGATAAGCAGTAAACGAGGGAACGAGGATATCATACTTCAAACGTCTGGTCGAGTCATTATAGATGTAGTACTGTACTCTCGTTCACAGGCCTTGGAGTCACCTTTCTTATAGTTCTACTACTTTTTATTTGCTTCAGATAATATGTTATTTATTTCAGACATTGTATTTAAAATTACAAATAAAGTTATAGTAAGAGTTAAGAGAATAAAGTGAGAAATGACAGGTTGTGCCCAGTATATTTTATATTTAAAAGTGAGTATTTTGATTGACGTGAAACAACTAAATCTGAATCAATCCTCAATGAACAATTTGAAAAGTTTTATTCTGTGTGAGATACAACTACCCAGCAGACAAAAGTTAGCATGAGAGTCCTCTCATATTTTTGCCAAGTGGATCTTGAGCCTCACTTTTCAGCAAAAGAATTGGCCTAAGAGCCCAGCCCTTTCATTTCCAATTATTAGATAAAAATTGGCCTAAGGTCGGCTATCTCAGTTAGCCCCGTATCACAAAAAGCTCAGGGGCAGGAGCAGGAATAGGCTTTTTGGGGAAGTCGTTCCTGACCGTAGGTTTTTTGGGACCACTTCCTCTACGATAGGGAAGTTGTCTTCCTCCTCAACCCTGGATTCCTCACCGACGGGATGAATGGCCAACGATAAAGGACTGGCATCGGAAACATCATCGTGAGTATCAGGAGAAGTTGACATACTGACGCAACAAGGTGTGTAAAACGAAGTAAGAGAAAGAAGGTATTGACTAGGGAAGAAATCGGAGGCTGAAAGTCTGAAAAAATTGTGAGAAACGACGGTAGAACTGCAAGAAATGGAGAAGAAGATCAAAGGATGAACATATGCTTACAAATAGGGGAGTGGCGAAAGTTTCAAATAAGAAACCCCTCCCCCTATTTGTAGTGTTGTGTGGCGTCAGGATCGAGGCAAAAATTTGTCAAATGGCACCGAAATCGAAGTGACAATAGTGCAGACTCTGCATGGAGAAGACACGTAATGATGACACTCGTGGAAATGACATCATCCTACATCACTTACACCAATCACAATGCTACTTACAATAGCCAACCCGACCTCGTCCGATTCGATCCAACCGCATAACCAAATTTCCCTCCAAACGATCACACGCAGAGTCCGCTCATCGAGGACGTTCAAGATCACGACCTCAATAAGCGACGAAACTAACTGTATTGGTCAAAATTTGGATTAGATTTAATAGTTGTATCGTGCGTGGTCGAAGTTTAAGTCGACCACGGTTTAGTGATGAGGAGTCATCTCTAGGAGAGTTAATGCCAAGGTCGAGTAGAGAGCCCGTGAAAACAACGGTAATGTAAGTTTAGGGTAGGGCGAAGGAATATTCCATTTGAATATTCCTTTGGTTGTACTCTTCTAGGGTTTCTTAAGAATATCCCCTATAAATATAAAGAGATAAAGAACAAAGGGAATTTTGAATTTTCTGATAAGAGAACACTTGTAAAGCTGACTACAAAGAATATACAAAGCTTGTCTTTTCCACTGACTTTCATGTTCTAAATATACCTTTTCGCTCACTAGATCCAAGACTCTCATGTTCTCCCACGTTTCCTATTATTACACGTTATTGTCAGGAAGGAGATTCATCCAAGTCACTCAATATTTGGGTGACAAATTCCTCTACATTTATTGTCATGATATGCATTTACTCTACACTATATTTATTGCATTCATCAACAATCATTGAAGATCGTTGAACTCAGCTTAACCTTGTTTACACATTGAATCTCTAAATCTAGTAGATATTGTATTTAACTAGGATTTACCCCTATTTTATTATTAATTCGTTTTAAGAAAAAAGTTAATACTTTTTTGGAAAAACACAAGTATAAAAAAAATTCATGTTAAGGAGACAAGAAAATGGCCCAATTCATATGGTTAAAAAAAATAAATCATCTATGTCACACCTCCTTTTTTATACACCCCAAGGGGGTATGAGAGTTTTTCTAATTAAATTAACATTATTCGAAATGAGATTATTTTATTTATTAGAGTCGCCACTTGGAATAGTTTATTTGGTGTCCCAAGTCACCGCTTTATCTTAAACCCAAATCGAGGAAAATTTTATTTTTTAAAGTCTGCGAACCAGAAATTCTAGATAAGGAATTCTGTTAACCCGGGAGAAGGTGTTAGGCAATCTCGGGTTCCGTGGTTCTAGCACGGTCGCTTAGTGATTATTACTTGGTTTAAATTGTTTAATTACTCATCTTTAGGGCCTCTGTGCATTTACTTTTAAACTACTTTTAATCACTTGATTGTTCAT
>ML310147.1:0-20681 GCA_005239505.1 Nicotiana paniculata
TTCCTATATTACTTGTCGACCACGTACACTTGCGTGTGCATTGGGAAATCAACCAACACTTATTAAAGCGTATATCAGTTCTACACCATTGCAATGAATACCCGCGTGATCAGGCAAAAATTGTGATAAACCCCTCTTGGTATTTGGACTTCTTTTTTGAATTTTGAGATTTTATGAAGTATAATGTAATTCGTCATCTTGATAGGGTGAACTTTTAAACTTCAGTTAGTAAATTGAATGACCAATGGATTTATATTGGCCCAAAATTTTATTTTCAGTCGTAGAAAAGAATATCTCCTCCTTAACTATGAATCAATAATTTTCAAACGCAAGTTAGGATCTACGTTAAAACCCTATCCTCACTCGATATGCACCAAACCAAACGCATATATATCGTACCTAATAAAACTAATGAGCATTCCTTTCCATCAAGAAACAACAAAGAACTCTATATATATCCATCGTCATACTATTGTAGTAGCAAAGTATAAACATGATAAGGAAACCCCATACATTATATTGGATCCCAAAAACGTCATTGTTAGAGCCATAAGCTATCTCTAAGTTTCCTTAAACCGAAAATGCCAAAGAGTACCACCACTAGCAAAGTAATGCATACTGGGTGTTATTTCAGTACTGATTGTCATCTAGTATGTTACAACTGCTTCATTATCTATAATAATCTATAGTCTTCTTCTACCACCCTGGACGACATAAGATCCTGAAGAAGCCCCTGGTCTCTCATTATCTCAACAGAAGAAGGAGCACTGCAAAAGCGCCGTCCATGATCAAGATTCGAGGCTAATGGAGTTGTCAAGTCGTTGAAATGAGGCTGCGCGGACTGATTAATATGGAACGGCATTTGCAGAGGGAAGGTGGCAGTGGGAGCTGGCAACGGGAAACTTCGAGTTGGAAATAAGGTTGAGCGGGGCATATTGATCATATTCATATTCATGGGACTTGGATGAGTATGTTTCCCTTCGTACGTAGTCACCACTATGGTTGGGTCATTGAAACATCGCTCTACTCTCTTCTTTACATTACATGATGCACTGGTGCACCTATAGTAGTTCCTGCAACAAATGTATAATGTATAAAGTTTAAAAATAATATGGAATATCTGCAAATTAATATGTCATTCAATTTCCCAACATGGACATACATATCATTTTCCTTTTTGACCTATAGCAACAACTTACATGCTGAAGTGTGATCATCTCGTATAAAAGTTTAAATAGTTATAGAAAACACACTTTTATTTATTTAATTATATGTAACACGCCTTTTCACCTGCAGGTTTGATTCTTTTTCATAGACAAAACACGTGAAAATTCTTTTTGATAATGGATGATGATGAGACTCGAACTCAGGACCTGACCTGTATGCTTTAATACTATGTTGAAGTGTCTAAGCCAAACATCTAAAAGCTAAAGCTATTAGAAAAAGCATATTTTTATTTACTTAATTGTATGCTTCAACACATGTATATTTTTATAGGTTGGAGTCTTCGATCGATTCCTAAAAGTTGAATACGTGAAAGTCTCTTAGACTTGTACACTAATCATAATTGTGTAAACCTGTATTTCCTTAGTTTTTCATTCTCATTCTTACTTCCCATTTAGCAAACAATCCCTCTCTGTTTAATTTTTGGTAGCAGTAACCTCACAACCACAAAGAGATAATCATCACGAGAATTGTTATGTATAAATTTAGATGATAGAGATAATTATGATCAAGCTTCAAACCCAAGGAAGAAATTTGGACTTTGTTGTGTAGCACAAGTGTACGAGTAAATACAGGAAATAATAATGAATTCAGTAACTTTTCTCCTTCAACTACTGCTAATTTTTTTTGGAAATGCACTTAATTATTAAGCTAAATATCCATTCGAAGATAGTTAACTAGTACTACAAATCAATCACAAAAGGAAATAGCTTCTTTTTCCCTTATAGGCTGTATGTGTAAGGATAAAATCTACTCTTCTTTTTGTAAAAAGGCTTTCTCTTTTTTAACTTTTTCAGCTTATTTGTTTAAAGTGATTTTCCAGAGGGCCACGCATTTGTGCCAAACTGGAACCGTTTGAGCTTATTCGAAAACCTACCAAACTCTAATAGAGATGTATAAACCTGGGAAAAGAGCTGTTTTTGACAGTTTTTTGGCCGTATTTTCTCCATCTGTATCCATCTTCCAGAAAATCAACCTCGCTCTTTGTCATGAATGCAATTCTGGGCTCTCTCTGCTTCTTCTGTTTAACTGTTTTCTTTGCTTTCAACCTACACATGCCCCAAAAATTGAAATTAGCAACAGCAGATTAATTAATTAGGTCTATATATTTACAACTCGCAGTATAGTTACATTATAACAACTACGCAGTACTATAAACTTGATTCAAGAAAACACGTTTATGATTCTTTTTTTCTTCTTCACACAATAAAAAGTAAAAGTAGTGTTTTTTTTCTAGTGCAAGTAATAAGAACATACTGATGTTTTGTCTTGGTGATCTGTTCCTCAGCTACTTCGCCGTCTGCATCTTGAGCGTGGCCTTCATTTGTTTCAGAGGAAATCGAAGAAGAATTTGGCGTTGATGGCGTATTCAATAGGTTAGATGATTCATGAGCTGCTACAGTAAGTTTATTTTGGCTCTCAGCTGCCGGAGATGGCTTTACTTCTTCAGATATAGAAACTGCAGGTTCTATATGGTACTTCTCTTCTTTTGGTAACAACTGATCAAGATTAGTAGTAGTAGTAGTAGTAGTAGTAGTATTTACATCAAAGAGTGAAGCTGAACAAAAGTCTTGAACACCCAATAACTCCATGAACCCCAAAGATGAATTAATACTATTGTTTTTACCTTCAACAGCAAAATTATAATCTGACACTAAGCCTGTAAATGAATTGCTAATAACTGGAAAATTATCAAAATAAGACATGGGATCTTCCATCTTTATCGCTATGTCTTTGTAAGTTTCCATTAATAAGCAGAAATACTAAAGAAAGTAGATAAATAAGGAAGGAGAAGAAGAGACTAATAAATCCATTAGGCCAAGGCATATATAGTGGGAACGTTGTACACAACTCCACGGTGCTGTATGGATTAGGGAATCGTGTGTGAAGGTGGATTCAAAGGTTGACCGGGTTCAGCCGGTTATAGAATTGTACGGACAATAAATAGGTAAACTACATCAGCTAATGAATAAAGGACACTTATTTTTTGTATATATTGTTATTACTAAATGATATTTAATTAATTAATAATATCTTAATTTATTCAAATTAAACTAACTATAATATATAAAGATCGAATGTTAGTAAATTTTGCGGGGTAAACAAATTGCAGGTTGGCTTTTAATGCATGCTGGTCCAAAGACTGGAGTTGCAGGAACACTGGTCGATGCATTCAGACGTTAGTTTTGACCGGTAAACCGGTTACTGTGTGAACAAGATCGTTGATTGCGGCTTGATTTGCGATCCCGATATCTTTTTCTTATTTTTTGGATCTACTTTTATATGCTTTTGGAGGCAAATGATTTTAATTTAATTCATCAAATACTAAAGTTTATATATATGGAAAAGAAGAAAGATAACAGTCACCAGAAGTGAGCAGATAATATATCTCTTATTTTTTGTTTCACTTGAAACGAAAAGAGAGCACTTTTTACGATTGAAGACAAATATGGTTCCTAAAATTGGAACTTCACTTAAAGAATCGCCCACAGCTTCAACCGTGGAATGAATTAGGTTTAAAAAGTTTTAAAATACCTAATTTGGGTTGAGAAGGGAAAAAAAAACTTTTTTAACGATCTAGGACCACAAATATATGGCTCCTGAAATTTGAACAGTTGGACCTTGTAGGTATATATTAGAGATACTTTTCTCTACTAGTTCTAAAAGAAAAAAGTGAAAGGAGAGGATGAAAAAGGAATAATAATATTATGAGAGAGGAAAAATATTTGTCTTATTATTGGATACTTATACTCTTACCCAATTATTTTATATGAATGTCATTTCACACTAGCTAGCGCCAACAATGAAATTGTCCTGTTTATAAATATTGGATACTTTGAATAAATTGCTAAACTATATGAATGTCATTTCACGCTATATATGACAATCAATGAAATTGTCTTGTTGATAGGCGTGTCTTCCTTTGATATCACTAAAAAAATCATTCAAAGATGTGTATATTTTCTGTTCGCAGAATCAAAGCTCTTTATTTTTGGTAATAAATCTTTTCCTTCTTTTCTCCAAAAAATCCAATACAAAAGTTTAAAAAAAACACATCCCTATCTTTTCCTCCAACTTCCTATTCCTTTAAGTTGAAAAACCTGTATCAGAAAGGGTGAATAAAATTCAATATTTATTTGAATATTGAAAGTTTCTCACCATAATTAATTAATATGGTGAGATATGAATAGAATCACTCCATCTTTAATGTTACAGTTTTTTGGTTGAGAATACAAAAACCATCTTTAATAGGTCATATATGTGTGTGTGAGAGAGAATCCAAATAGATTGAGACTTCAATGTGAATACCTAATATCAAGTAAAAAACAAATGAAAAGTTTGGCTGTTTTGTTATCTTCCGTATTCAGGTCGGCGTGGGAATAGAAACCCCAACTTCAGTTTATCTTATTTGTTAATGATCGATCCACCTTATAGGTTGGAAAATGAAGCGATCAAAAAAAGTTACTGCACGTGTAGTTTTTGCTTTTACTGGAAAAGTCACTTGATGATCGATGTACATTGTATAGTTTTCCTCTTTTTAAGAAACAGGATCTTCGATCGATCCAGGTCCTGTCTTTTGTTGGATTACGCTTTTGCTTTTTCCTCCTCCCACCCCCATTTGTGGAAAAAGCTATAACAACATTAAAAAGCTTTTGTATACTTTTAAATTCGAGTATGTTCAATTTATAGGTTCGAGGAATTGTTTCGAGAATAAACTTATAATGGACCGAACTCGAGTTCGAAGACACGATGATCGAAGTACTCGCTGAGAATCGAGACCAAGCATGACCGACGTCGAATAACGGAATAACGAGATATCAGTAACCATAGATCTCGGCGAAAATCTCGGAAGTAATTGCATTGCTAACGGTTATTGACATCAATCATGGGATTTGTCTCCGAAATTAGAGTTGTACCTTATTTAGGATTCCCCTACTATATAAAAAGCAACCATATTCATTTGTAGCCGGGAATATTCACTGAGAAATAATACATACGCTGCTCTTTATTTGCTTACATTTCACTATTGTTCTTACTGTTCTTAATACTTGATCTTGAGGTTGTTCTAAATCGAGGTCGACATATTGTTACAACATTGGTTTGGTTTATTTTTATCGTTCAACTCATTTATTTAATTTGTCATTGTCAATTGGTATTGAATCAGATCACGTATCCTTAAAACCACAATATAAATTTAATTGTTACTCGTATTTCGAGGTAAACAGCTTGGCGCCCACCGTGGGGCTAAGGATAATAGTGATTGTTCAGTACGAATTCTGGTAAAGCACACTATTTTACACTTATTTTTGTCAAGAATTTTTGTTTTCAGGTTGAATCATGTCAAACTCAGAAAACGCATCTACACACGGCGACAATGGCCTCAGACTTCACGGGGAAAATGAGAATGTTATCGCTCCAGGAATCGAAGTACCACAGGCTGATCTTGGAAATGCACTGCCCGTCAACCCGGCTGACGTCAGTTTGCATGTTGCTCTGAACGCGGACTTAGGCGTAGATCCCGAGGGAAGTGTATGCAGAGAAGGTCGAACTGACGGTTGAGGTACTCAGGGCAGAGGAGATGAAGGAGTTAGTCTCCAAGTAATATTCGAAATGCTTCAAGCTCAACAAACTGCCATTGCTCAGTTACAAAATCAGCACAGAGCAACAAATAGGGTCGAGCAGGAGGTTACTCGCGGTACTGAGTCGGTGCCTGAATGATTGGGTGATAACACCTCGACGAACGATCCTGCTATAATGAGGATGCTCGAGGAGCTCACTAAGAGAATTGAATCATGAGAGAGGAAAATCGAGGTCAACGATAAAAAGGTGGAGACTTACAACTCTCAAGTTGACCAGATACCGGGGGCACCACCAATCTTGAAAAAGATGGATTCGAAGAAGTTTGTGCAAAAACCATTCCCTCCGAGTGTGGCTCCGAAGCCCATTCCAAAGAAGTTCCGTATGCCTGACATACCCAAATACAACGGGGCCTCTAACCCCAATGAGCATGTTACCTCTTACACATGGGCCTCTAAGGGTAATGATTTGGAGGATGACGAAATTGAGTCTCTGTTGCTGAAAAAATTCGGAGAGGCCCTGTCAAAGGGAGCTATGATTTGGTATCACAAAATGCCGCCAAATTCCATCGATTCATTCGCCATGTTGGCGGATTCTTTCGTAAAAGTACACGACGGGGCCATAAGAGGTTGCAACATGGAAATCAGATCTCTTCAAAGTAAGCCAGAGAGATAACGAGATGCTAAGGGAGTTCGTATCTCGATTCCAAATGGAACGCATGGAGTTGCCACCAGTAACGGATGATTGGGTTGTTCAGGCTTTCACCCAAGGGTTGAATGAATGGATTTCGAAAGCATCACGTCAGTTGAAGCAAAATTTGGTTGAGTACCTAACGGTGACTTGGGCAGATGTTCAATACCGATATCAGTCAAAGATCAGGGTCGAAGACGACTAGTTGGGAGCCCCTTCCGGTTCAATACATCCAAACCGGTTGACAGGTAAAAACCAGAGGGACGTTGATAGAGAACCAATGCCGAATAAAGATCGGTACCGGCCATATGTTGCAGATCGAAGGAATAACGGTCCGGGACGCAATTTCGCCCGAAGAGATCGAAGAAGTGATTGAGGGAAAAATTCTCGGGGGCTTATGAGTAAAACTGGCTTTGACAAATATGCATATCCCACAGAAGCACCACGGCTATGGGAGTACAATTTCAGTGTCGATGCATCGGGGATTGTATCAATTATCGGAAGGATCAAATATACTAGGTGGCCCAGACCTATACAGACTGATCCTTCCCAAAGGAACCCAAATTTAATGTGCAAGTATCATGACACACATGGCCATAGGACCGAAAACTGTAGGCAGCTGAGGGAGGAGGTAGCTCGACTATTCAACGAAGTCCATCTTCGAGAGTTCCTTAGCGATCGAGCTAAAAATCACTTCCGAGAAAGAGACGCCAACATAAAGAACGAATAAGAATAACCTCAACTTGTCATTCACATGATCTTCAGCGGGGTCGACGTCCCACAAGGACCTATATTCAAACGCACTAAGGTGTCTATCACCAGAGAGAAACGGACTCGAGACTATGTGCCCGAAGGCACTTTATCATTCAATGACGAAGAAGCGGAAGGCATTTCTTAGCTGCACAACGATGCCCTGGTAATTTCTATTTTGTTGAATAAAATTCAAGTTAAATGTGTTCTAGTGGATCCAGGTAGCTCAGCAAACATCATCAGATCGAGGGTTGTAGAGCAGCTCGGCCTGCAGGACCAAATTGTACCTGCATCTCGAGTCCTAAACGACTTCAACATAGCTATTGAAACAACTAAGGGGGAGATAATCCTACCGATGAACGTCGTCGGAACCATCCAAGATACAAAATTCCATGTCATCGAAGGCGACATGAGATATAATGCACTGCTCGGAAGGCTTTGGATCCACAACATGAGGGAAGTACCGTCGACCCTCCACCAAATGATGAAGTTCCCGATGAAGGATGGTATGAAAAAGGTTTACGGAGAAAAACATGTCGTAAAGGAAATGTTTGTGGTCGATGAGGTAACGCCGATATCAACACTTTCGACATAAGAAAAATCGAGCACCAAAGATAAGCAGACGGCCAAATAGCAATCACCGCCCCCAGCCTCGACCGAATCGGAGAAACATGTAGTAGACAAAGAAGACGAAGAGAATTATCTAACTCCTCGAACTTTTGTTGTTCCCAAAGAACCAAATGCTACCAAGTCAACGATCGAGGAGCTAAAACAAGTGATACTAATCGAGTACATGCCCGAACGAAAGGTACACCTGGGAACGGGGTTAACCCTCGAACTCAGGAAAAAACTCATTCAATTTCTTATTGATAACATGGACTGCTTTGCATGGTCCCATTTAGACATGACAGGAATCTCACCGGAGATAACAAAGCATCGATTGAGCCTGGATCCCATGTTCAGACCGATAAAACAAAAGAGAAGGCCCAAGTCCGAGGTAAAGCATGCTTTCATAAAGGACGAGGTAACCAAACTTCTCAAAATAGGATCCATTCGGGAAGTAAAATATCCTGAATGGTTAGCTAATGTAGTCGTATTCCCCAAAAGGGGAACAGACTTAGAATGTGTGTAGACTATAAGGACTTGAACAAAGCATGTCTGAAAGACTCTTTTCCTTTGCCTAACATCGATCGCATGATTGATGCCACGACCGACCATGATATCCTTACTTCTATCGACGCCTATTATGGGTACAATCAAATCCAAATGGACCCAGAAGACCAAGAAAAGACTTCTTTTATCACTAAGTATGGGACCTATTGTTATAATGTAATGCCCTTCGGGCTAAAAAATGCAGAAGCTACATATCAACGCCTATTTAACAAAATGTTCAAAGAACAAATAGGTAAATCAATAGAAGTTTATATTGATGACATGTTAGTTAAGTCCCTGCGCGCAGAGGACCATTTGGCTCATTTTCAAGAAACATTCGAAATCTTGAGGAAGTACAACATGAAGCTCAACCCCGAGAAATGTGCTTTTGGGGTCAGTTCGGGCAAGTTTCTCGGCTTCATGGTATCAAATTGGGGAATCAAAATCAACCCCGATAAGATTAAGGCCATCGAGGACATCACCGTCGTAGATACTGTAAAAGTCGTACAAAGGCTAACCGGACGGATAACTGCCTTGGGTCGATTCATCTTGAGGTCATCAGATCGGAGCCACACGTTTTTCTCCTTATTCAAAAAGAAAAATGATTTTGCATGGACCCTGGAATGTCAACATGCATTGGAAGAATTGAAGTGATATTTATCGAGCCCACCTCTGCTTCACACTCCGAAGGCAGATGAGAAGATTTACTTATACTTGGCGCTGTCCGAGATCGCGGAAGTGGTGTCCTAGTTCGAGAAGAGCAAGGTACGCAATTTTCTGTTTATTACGTATGTTGAACCTTAGGAGATGCTGAAACTAGGTATCCATACTTAGAGAAATCGGCACTTTCACTAATAAGCGCCTCTAGAAAATTAAACCCATATTTCCAATGTCACCCTATATGTGTGATAACCACTTACCTACTCCGTAATGTTTTGCACAAACCCGAATTATCAGGCCGATTGGCAAAATGGATCGTCGAACTCAGCGGGTACAATATTGAATATCAACACCGAACGACCATCAAGTCTCAAATTTTGGCAGACTTTGTGGCCGATTTCACGCCAACCCTCATACCTGAAGTGGAAAAGGAACTTCTACTAAAATCGGGTACATCATCGGGGGTGTGGACCCTCTTCACGGACGGTGCCTCGAATGTGAAAGGGTCCGGACTCGGCATTGTTTAGAAGCCGCCAACGGGTAGCATTATTAGACAATCCATTAAAACTTCCAAATTGAATAACAACGAGGCCGAGTATGAGGCCATGATTGTAGGTCTCGGGCTAGCTAACAACTTGGGAGCAGAAGTCGTCAAAGCTAAGTGCGACTCTCTACTGGTAGTGAACCAGGTAAACGGAACCTTCGAAGTTCGAGAGGATAGGATGAAAAGGTACTTAGACAAATTGCAAGTAACCTTGCATCGTTTTAAAGAATAGACTCTACAACATATACCTCGAGATCAAAACACCGAGGCCGATGCACTTGCCAATTTGGGGTTATCGGTCGAAGAAGATGAGCTGAGCTCGGGGATTGTTGTCCAACTCTCGAGGTTTGTGATCGAGAAAGGACATGCTGAAATAAATTCTACGAGCTTAACCTGGGACTGGAGAAATAAATACATCGAATACTTGAAGAACGAAAAACTCCCATAGGATCCTAAAGAATCGAGGGCCTTACGAACTAAAGCTTCTCGTTTCACATTAGACGAAGACGGAACATTATACAGAAGGACGTTCGATGGTCCGTTGGCAGTATGCTTAGGACCGGGAGATACTGACTATGTTCTGTGAGAAATCCATGAAGGCACTTATGGGAACCATTCTGGCGCTGAGTCACTGGTTCGAAAGGTCGTCAGAGCAAGATATTACTGGGATAGCATGGCCACCATCCCGACGAACAACTTCACTCGTTCTTATCCCCGTGGCCATTCATGAAATAGGGAATGGACATCGTCGGCCCTCTGCCATCGGCCCCATGTAAAGCTAAGTTCATTTTATTTATGAATGATTATTTCTCTAAATGGGTTGAAGCACAGGCCTTCGAAAAGTTAGGGAGAAAAAGCTATAGATTTCATATGGGATCACATCGCATGTCAATTTGGGATACCCTCAGAAATAGTATGTGACAATGGAAAATAGTTCGTCGGCAGCAAAGTAACGAAATTCCTCGAGGATCATAAAATAAAAAGGATACTATCAACATTGTATCACCCTAGTGGGAACGGACAGGCCGAATCAATAGACAAGACTATCATCCAAAACTTGAAGAAAAGTCCAAACGAAGCTAAAGGGAAATGGAGGGAAATATTACCCGAGGTCCTATGGGCATATCAGACAACATCGAAGTCCAGTACAGGAGCAACTCCGTTTTCCTTAGTATATGGTTCCGAAGCCTTGATATCGGTCAAAGTCGGATAGCCCAGCGCCGGGTTTCGACATGCAACAAAGGAATCAAACCGCGAGGCCATGAATACCAGCCTCGATTTGCTAGATGAAAAATGAGAAGCTGCACTCGTTCGAATGGCTGCACAAAAGCAACGAATTGAAAGGTACTACAACAGGGGAACCAACCTTCGCCACTTCAGAGTCGGGGACTTAGTCCTAAGGAAAGTCACCATCAACACTCAAGATCCTAATGAAGGGAAACTTGGCCCTAATTGGGAAGGACCCTACCAAATCCTCGACATAGTCGGGAAAGGATCTTACAAACTCGGAACAATGAGCGGGCGAACCACTACTGAATAACTGGAACATATCACTTCTCAAGTGATACTATTGTTAAGGTATGGCTTTCTCTTTTCTTTCGTTTACATACGTATTTAGAAGTAACTCATTGCAGGAGTTCAACCAAAGACATCGAGACCTCAAGTTTTAAAGTACGCGTTGCATTCTTTTTTCCTTGGATCGATTTTTATCCCAAATGGGTGTTTCCAGCAAGGTTTTTAACGAGGCAACAATTATGTGCTACCTGAGGATAATCCGACAGTATCCAAGGCTTCCTTGCAATCAACCTCGAATACTATGGGGCATCACCCTCAGATATTATGTGTTCGAGAAATGTATCTCGTGTCAATGGACCTCGATAGGAAAAACTTTATAATGTACCAAACACTCGAATAAACCGTGTCCATATAGATTAGCCGAGTCCCGACGACAAGACATGTATGCATGTATAAATCATTCAAAGAAGCATTCTTTATTTATCGAACATCTCGTGTCTCGAAGCAAATTCTCTATTATTCAAATCTCATACTTACGATTCTGATGTATTATGCAAAACTCATACTTGAGATATTGTGAAAAATGGCTCAAGAGCCAAGTGCAAACATACATCTAACACTCGGGGACTGCATACTCGAGTTATCTAAATTCTAAGTCACAAGACCTCAAAGAGGCACCCCTAATATATAGGCCTAGGCCATCATACTCGGGGACTAACATTTCGAACAAGTTTGAAATATTATCAGGAAATAAGTCCAAGAAGACATACACAAAGGCTACGGCCACATTGTAGGCCACGGCCAAAATAATGCGGATCGGAGACGTCCGAATTTCGCAATAAACAAAAGACCTTCAAAGACTTTGAAAAATAGGTTAAAAGTCTACCCTCGTAAAAGGGCTTCGATAAAATCGGCCATCGAAAAACTAAAAGGCTTCGATAATATCAGCCTTCGAAAAACCTCAAGAGGTATCAAACTATCTTAACACAAACACGTTAAGACACAAAAAAAATGGGTTTTCGATCATCGGACCCTCAAAAAACTCAATGGATATAAAAAAAATATATGTTAAGACATAGAGAAATTTTCACTAAGTCTTTTTAAGCCTAAAAGGGGAAATAATAGCCATTTTCAGAGGCCAAATCGGCCCAATCTAAAGAGCCTAAGGGCCTATACAATTGGAGTTCGAGACTTTGTTCTCACTCAATTCGGACCTAAGGGTTCCGCTATTCCGATCTCGAATAAATTCAATTATAGCTCGAAGATTCATTATAAAATTCTAAGGGGTATGTTGCAGTAAGCTCAAAACTTACCCTCGTCTATCTAAAAGAAAAACCCAAGGGTTTACTCCGAATTCGAACCAAGGTTCACTCGGTTACCCATCATTTGGTAAAAACCTAAGGGTTTGTTTTATTCTAAGTTCAGAACTTACTCGAACTTAATCACAAAGATAATATAGTCATGGCATTGATAAAGCCACCTAAAATCTTGAATATATCGTTGACTCGAGGATTCGCTTTTAAAACCTAAGGGTTTGATTCAAGCTCGAAGCAGTGCTCTCCTAACCACAAAAATTAAAATTTTCATAAAGCAAACTAGAAAAAGACTTGTTATTTATATAAGTTTCTTACAAAGGCCGCACGGGGCCTTACACCAAAAAGAAAAAAAAATACAAAAAAAGAAAAATCTTAAAGGCCTAGTCCACTTTGGGAGCCACATCTTCGGGAGCCACTTCTTCGGGGACCTCATCCCCATCTTCTCCACTTTCGGACCCACTAGCAGCGTCATCTTCATCAGAGAGCAAGGCTACGACCTCGACCTCCAAAGCTTTTGCGTTCTCGATGTCAGCTGAGAGGTCGAAGCCACGAGCGTGCACTTCCTCGAGAGTCTCTCTCCGGGATTGTCTCCTAGCATGGTCAACAACTCATGACAGCTTGACCTCAGCAGCAACAGAGATCTCCTATACCCGAATATTAGCAGCCTCGGCGTCAGCTCGGTAAGAGGCAACAAGCGCCTCTGCCTCATACTTAGCCTTTGCAAGCTCAGCAGTCAACTTAGCCTCGAGCTCCTCAATCTTCCGAGCCCGGGCCAAACTTTCCTATTTGAAGTTGGCACTTGGCCGAAGTCAGCTGGGCCCGAAGTGCATCTTTCTCCGAGGCAAGACGTTCCATATGCATCTTTCAAAGCTGCTCCACCAGCTCATCCTTCTGCTGAACCTGCAAAATCAAAGGATTAATTGCCAAAATCAAGTTAACACATAACGAGCTCTCAAGAAATTATGTTACCCGTTCGATGAGTTCGATCTGATCTCGATGAGCTCTTGTGAGTTAGGCTCAAAGGGTCCTGATCTCCTATTACTTTTGAACGTAGAGGAGTTTGAGGCCATCTCTCTCCTCCACGATCTTCTTGAGCTCAGCCTCACATCGGAATAGTTCAGCCCGGGATTTGGAAGATTCTTCTCGGTGGAGCACCATAGCCTGTACACAAAGAAGAAAGTCAGGCTTGTAAAGATATGAATTAAACACAATCATAATCACGAATAAATGGAACTTGTTTCAAAAGCCGCTGAGCCTCGTCGAAAATGATTAATGCGTCCGGATCGGGACCATCATCGACCCCTGTGAAGAATTCCCGGAATATATCGTTCCCTTCGTGGTCCAACCCCACATCAGGAGTCTCCATGGCCCGAGCATCTTGAAACTGCCCTTCGGAGAATGTAGGGCCAAGAGACGAATCGCTAATGTTAATTATCCCAAGTGAATCGCATGGGACATTATCTTCTCTCTGAAGGGCCTCGGAGCTAGACCCTTCGAGCACACATGTCGGATGATCATCACGACAGGGGGCGTCCTCACCACCTGATTGCTCGGGGACTTTGCTCGGACCATCTTCCAAGATGTCTTCGGTCCGAGAGAGCCGCTTCGACCTCCATCGGCTCGATGCTCTTGGAAGCTTCAGTACTTCCCCTCTTTCAAGCTACCAGCAGGCAACCATCATCTTAACCTTCTTCATCTTCCTCTCGTAGTTGTTGGACTACGTCGGCACGCGGGGCGGATGGCTCTGCTTTTGACTTCTGAGCTTTGTTTTTGTTTGGCTTGGGGGTATCGGGAGGAGAAGCTCTTCTCTTCTTCCTCTCTTTGGTCGGCTTCGGTACCTCCTCTTCCCCAGGTGGAGGTGGCCTCATAACAACATTTTCACCGAGGCCTATATGAAAAGAAACCAAGTTAATAAGGAGTAATCTACAGGGTAAACCTCGATATACAGGCAAAGGAGCTCACCGTGGTTTTTAGCCTCCCACCGACCCTTAGCCAAATCACGCCAACAACGCTCGGCATGAGAATAGATGGAGACCAATTGTCGAACCCAGCCAGCGAGGTCCGGAATTGCAGTAGGGAACCAAGGGGAAGCTGCACCATAAAAAGAGAACCTGAGTTAAAAAGGAATGAAAGAGGTAAAACAGTAAACATCATCGATGGATTTGCAATTACGTTTCATGTTCCATTCCTCGAGGAATGTTATTTTCTCGACCGAAATTAGCTCGGAGATCTTGATTCGGACGAACCGACCCATCCATCCTCGGTCCTTGTCTTCATCGATGCTCGAGAACAGCATCTTCGTGGCCTGAACCTGGAGCTTTATCAACCCATCTCGATAAAGGTGAGGGTTGTATAACCTAATCAGATGGTCGAGGGTGAAATTCATCCCCTCGACCTTGCTCGAAAAGAACTTGAGCAAATTGACGATACGCCAGAAGGAGGGGTAGATCTGGCCAAGGGTCACCCGATATTGACGGCAAAAATCGAGTATATCCGGATCTACAGGACCCAACGTGAAAGGGTAAGTGTACGGACTCAAATATCCTTTCACATAGGTAGTGATGTCCTCCTCAGGGGAAGGAACTACCACTTCTTTGTTTTTCCAGTTGTAGTCATTTTTCACCCGCTCGAGATCGTCTTCTGATATCGAGCAGATGTATCGGGACATGGGCTCACATTGGCCCGAAACTGAGGAGGGTCTGTCGACCTTGAAGTCGGAAGTCAGTTTGGTTGGCCCATGGACGCACTCTTCGGTACGAGGCTCCACCAGCGTTTTATCACTGGCCGCCTGCGAATAAGATGCTTTTTCTTTTTGGTGGACAGTTTTTGATGTTTTAGTCATCGCTATATGAAGTTCTAGAAAGGAGAAGAAATTGGTGTTATGACAAAACTGACAAAGGAAGATGAACTTGAAGAAGGGAAGCTAGATTTGAGAAAAAGGTTTTGAAAGTAAAGAGTGATTCAATGAAGGAGGTGGTATTTATAGGTTTGTGGCGACGGTTCGATGGCACTAGTGGTCGACCGCTGGCTGACATGCATTGATGATTTGTAGAACCGAACCGACGAGACGTTTCGATCACACCCGTCGCTTACGTCATGATCGAGGTATCATGGAATCGAGACTCAAATCGTTTCTTATCATTTTATTCTAAGAAACACGGGGACTATCTGTATACGGTTAAAATCGAGTATGTCCGATTTTATAGGCTCGAAGGATTGCTTCGAGAATAAGCTCATAATGGACCGAGATCGAGCTCGAAAACACGGAGATCGAAGTACTCACTGAGAATCGAGATCAAGCATGACCGACGTCAAGTAACGGAATAGCGAGATATCAGTAATCGACCATAGATCTCGGGGGAAATCTCGGAAGTAATTGAACTGCTAACGGTTATTGACATCAATCATGAGACTTGTTTCCGAAATTAGAGTTGGACCTTATTTAGGATTCTCCTACTATATAAAGAGCAACCCTATTCATTTGTAACCGGGGACATTCACTGAGAAATAATACATACGTTGCTCTTTATTTGCTTACGTTTCACTAGTGTTCTTACTACTTGATTTTGAGGTTGTTCTCAATCGAGGTTGACATATTGCTACAATACTGGCTTGATTTATTTTTACCGTTAACTCATTTATTTAATTTATCATTTATCAATTTGTATTGAATCAGATTACGTATCCTTAAAACGCAATACAAATTTAATTGTTACTCGTATTTTGAGGTAAACAGCTTTAGCTGTTCATATTTTTTTCAAAATCCCAGCTTATGTTCATTAATTCTCTACGCCGAAAATTTTATATAAATAATAAAATTTCGATTGCTAAATCTTCACTTGGAATAGCAAATAAATTCATCTACATTTGGACTGATTTAACATGCCTTGCTCCAATAATAATATGTGTCACACTCACCAAACAATAGGAGTACTTTATGTTCATAGGTTTTACAAGACGTTGGGAGTAGGTGAAATCACTTTAATTTCAGAATGCTATACATTCGCTTTGGCTCAAAAATTTTCAAATTTGAAGCAATTTATAATGGGCCCATCCATATTAGATTTTTGGCAACATTTGTATCCTATGGTTAATAGAAATAGTATTCTATCCGATTTAGTTTATGTGAATATTTTGAACTTAAACTTATAATTTTATTATTATTGAGAACTATTATAGTCCCACATATACTCTAGTATATTTGACACAACAAATTTCAAAAAATTATAGTCAAACATATGTTATGACAATTTTTGGGACCACAAAAATTTTAAAAGTCTTAGTTTTTTTTAAAACTATAATTGTCAATTAAAAAAGTTCATATAAATTAAAATAGAGAGTAGTACTTTATAAATCTCATTTTATTTGATACTCTATTTTAAAAGAATAATATTATTTATATTAAAAAATAATTTTATATTTTAGTGTCAAAACTTGTTTTAAAGCATGATTTTAAAAATTCTTTCTTAGAATTCAATCACAAATTCACGTAAAATGAAGCCAGAGGAGAACTTTATGAGGAGTAATTTATTATTTACAGATTCCTCAATTCAGTACTCGTATACACTAGTACAACATTAATTTGGTGAAGCGAATTGGGGCATGATACAAGTGGACCCTCGTCATCCATGACAGCCTACAACTCTAGTTGGGGCCCCTAGACCCTGTCTATTTTGGGAATCTCACACGTGTATTTGTAATATAACTCTGAATTTTCCATCTGAAGCCACGTGGCCTGATTTTACGCGTTTTATGAATATTTACGATGGGGGGTGGGGTTTTGCTTCTAATACACGTTCCCACCTCTTTCCTAGTTCCTACATTAACCTACCCCCAAAAAGAAAAAGAAAAAGAAAAGTTCCTACATTAAGAAGTGTAAAATATATTTACTGTACATTAATTTTTGTTATGAGTAAGAAACGGACAAAAGTATGAGGAGGCAGGAGTATTATAGTAGTCCTTTTAGATAAAGCAATAATGTTTGACCAGAAGTTGCTTCAAGTATACGTTAGGGAGCGAAAAAGAATACAAAATAATTGGCCGTCAATCTCCTAAAAATAAGATGACACTTATCTTACATGTATGGTATACACGTTACATAACATGATTCGTGTATTTAATTAAGGAGTATAGTTATCATGTTTTGTTCGACCATATAAGAACGACGATAGCTGGAACCTGCTGCTTTGCATCTCTCTATATATATATATGCAAATGCAAATACCTTTTCTTTTGCACGTATAACGGAGGTCCTATTTGTCAGTCATCCTCTTTTATATTTTAAATTTATGAAAATAATCTTTTTAGATCTTTTACAGTTTGTTTGGATGATTGTTATTATTGTATTGTAACGTATTGTTACTTTAAATACGATGTTTGTTTTGATTGTTAGTTAAATTTTATTGTATCGTATTGTTAAATTCGTCATTACGTAAAGGTGAAATGTGTCACTTTATGTAACGACTGATTTGGTATGGTTGCGTCGTTATCTTGTCTTTTTCTCTCTTCTCACCCTTTACTATTATTAAATAATTTTATTTTATCATGTACCTTGCCTTTTTATATAATAAATTTACGTCGTATCATAATTTTTCTTTATAATATTGCAAATTTATTCTTCATTTACTGGTGCATGATATCATGAAACAACGACAAACGATACAATCTATCCAAACATTGTATTTCATCAAACGATACAATATGATACATTATAAAACAATGTGTAATAACCATCCGAACAAGCTGTTATGTGTAAAAGACAGATCTCTTATATGTAAAAATAAATCTACTCATATATAAAAAAAAAAAGTAAAATTATAAAACTAAAAACAAATTTATAAAAGACTATAAAACCATATAATGTAGTCATTGAAACTATTAATTGCAACTTCAATTTGTGTAGTAGATAAGTACTAAGGTGCCTTTCTTTTTTTCATTTTCTTCCTCTAAGATGCCCATCGACAACTCCTTTGGCTAGTTTTCTCTTTTTTCTTTTTGTATCGTGAGGACAATGACGGGGCTAGAAGGGAAGACTTTTCATAAGAAAAAATATATTTTATATATATATATATAGTACCACCTTGTTAAAATCTTGTCTCCGCCCTCTGCTACTGCATGAGGGAAGCAAAGACCCAAAATCACGGGTGGTGTACAAGCTTGGAAGTGTTGTAGCCGTTCTACACTACTGCCCGTGAACCTTATAGAGTAGTCTTCATTATTGTAGTAAGTATATAGATATATTTTAATTAGTGAACCTTATAAAGTAGGCTTATATATGTTGGAGTATATTTTTTCCTAATTCTAAGTGTTGAAACTTCTACCCTCTTTCCTAAGGATCTGACCATGCACCAAAAGAAGACCTTCTAGAACTTGATCACGTACTGGCTATTCAAAATATACTCCTTATATTCTCTAGTGTCTCACAAATTGACAAACCTTACCTCGCTTTTAAATCACCCGACAAAGAATATCGTAAAATGTAATATTTCTTATTAGGCATTACATCTGTAATTGGATTATTAAATTTTCATCTGATTCGACATCACCTTGTATAAAAGAAAAATCTTTTGTAGTTTCTCCGTAGGAGATTTCTTTCAAATATACGTTTTTAATTGACTTTTCAAGATTATATTTCATAAATTATTCAGTCTTAATTTTGAATTTTGAAAATTTCATCCGGGTGGCATGAGGGGGGGAAAGAGAAGGGAGTTTGGGCAAAAATTGGTTGGACATGATGAAGCAATTTATTAATTTGAGAGTTTTGAAAATAACTTATTTTGGTGTCTATATTCTCCAATACTATTAGAGTTGGTGGACTAAAACAGAAAGATCAAAGAGTGAATGGACGATAGGAATAAACAAAAATGCATTTATTTTGACCTAAAATACCTAGCAATTAGTCAGGGGGGACAGGGGAGATTTCATTTGATTTGACGGAGTATTTTATGGATGGACCATAATACTAGTAGATTAAATTAATTTGCTAGATATGATGGACCAAAATGAGATCCCGTAAAAAAAATGGATAGACCGCTTTGGTTAATTAAAATAAAAAGGGAAACCAAATTTAGAAACGTACTATTTGCAGTTGATCATGTCGATGTCGTAATGTTTTACGTAACAATTTCATCGAGCCTTCTTTCTTGTCATTGTGTACGGGTAAAATCGAAAGTAAAGTTTTTTTTGATTTTCCGATGAGAGAACAAAGGGGAAGCACGGTTCGATATGATTATAATCAAGGCCAGGAACCCCTTATATCGAGACCCAGGAATAATAAGCGATTTATCTGAGATCGGATACGGTAAAGCGACGTACCCCAGACCAAGTATAACTTCTGGACCTGGCAGACGTGGTGAACGGTTATTCGTGGCGGATAGGGGGCTGTAATATTCACTCTCAACCGGATATTACGGCGCGAATCACGCTCGGTATCAATTATAGATAAATAATTACTGGAAAAAGAAGATTTTTACCTTTTTTAGACTTGTACTAGAACTGAAATTCTCCTATTATATAAAGGGGAAGTTTTTCTTTAGTCCTACAAATTGTAACACGTAATTCAAAGTAATAAAAGTTTACTACAACAGCTACAACTCAAAAAACTACCAAAATTGACCTTAAAAGTGATTCTCGTCTATTTATAGTGGCCCAAAATTTGCTGACCAAAATATCCATCGGGAGGTTCCGCGGCCGCACAATTCTAGGTGCGGTATGCACTTTGCTCGAGTATGCACGTTGAGGGATTCTGCAGCGGCACAATTTGATCTGCGGCTGCACAATTCATGTGCGGTCCGCACTTCTAACAAGGCTTCAATCTTGGTCGTTTTGCACACTCTATGAACTTTTTGAATACTTGTCAGTACGATCATGTTTTTCGGTCGCACAAATCTTGTGCAATCCGCACTTCTCTTCAATCAACTTCTGAGCTTCAACACCAGATCTGCGACAACAATGAGAATTCTGCAGCTCGCACTACTAAAAATCCGGGAAAAAGCGACCAAGGATTTGCGATCAAAATTGGTTTGTCAAAAAAAGCGACCAAAGTTGGTCGCTAAATTGGAGAAAATTATTAAATAATTATTCTAAATACTTTAGCGACCAAGGTTGGTCGCTTTTTGGTCGATAATGTGGTCAAAATATTGACTGGACTGGTCAGACTTGCTTGGTCAAAGAAATATTGAAATAAGCGACCAACTTTGGTCGCTAAAGTGGGACCCAGTTATAAAATTTTAATAATTATATTATTATTTTAA
>MDKI01132019.1:0-12989 GCA_005239505.1 Nicotiana paniculata
CCATGTGGTTACTACTCCTAAAAATTAAAAACTACCTATACCCGGTTCAATTAAAAACCCTTGAAAAAGAGCCGTGGTCCAAAGAAAAACCAAGGGGAAATTACTACACTACCTAAAACACAAAATCTTTTTGGTATTTTCTTTAGACTTACTTCCCTCAAGAGAATTGTCTAGGAGATCCATCGTCGGGAAGAGTCCACATATCTCTTAAAAAAAATTCTGTTTTGTTCTACCTAAAAGAAAAACTTACTAACAAGAAAAGCTAAAACTACTAACAAGAAAGCACACTAAACACAACAAATCACAAAAAATATGTACACACCCCACACTTAAATCATGCAGTGTCCTCAGTGCATCACATATAGACAAAACAAGAAATAAAAGTAAGGTGTAAGAAACTCCCTGCTCAAGTTGCGTCGACATCCTTTCCATTAATTTTGCTTTCCCTGCTCCTCCGAGCAACCGCTTGAATCACTTTATGCCTCCACTTTGAAATTATGAATCGGACCCCAAGTTTTGATTCTGCTATATGATCATGCTCATGGGGTGGTGGAACAAATCTGCCTGGCCCAATAAAATAATGTAGTAATCTGTGCTTCTTGGCCTTTCGATGAGATGTGTATTCCCGACTTTCTGGCAAGGAGAATTCCAGAATGTAGGCATCTTGTTCTTTATCCCTTAACTCCTCAGGTGGTTCGGATGACTCTATTTTCATATCATCATCCAAACACAATGTGAAAAAATGGTTGGGGTGTGTACCAACATCCTCAACACTAATGACACTAGATTCAACAAAATATGTATCATGTCCTTGGTTAATTTTAGTATCTTTTCTACCACATCGACATCCTCAAAATCCAGTCTGGCCTGCTCCACTAGCACTTCTTATACGTCATCATCCATGGGTTCTTTGTTCCTATTAACCAGATAAAGTGGTAGTGGTTTCAGTTCCAACCTGGGTGGTTCTTCAATAGATGGCCTGGTCGGCAACCTCTCTCTTTCCTCTACGTATAATGACTCAAACTCGAGAGTCTTTGGCCATACCCCTTTTTCATCAAGTTCTAACACCCAATCTGCCAGTTCTTCACCATTCATATAATCTAGATTCATCAAACATTCAGTCAAAGGGTCCCCAACAGTCAGGGACGCATCATCTTCTTCTGGGATCACGTTCACAGCATCAATAAGAGAGCAGTTGGTGAACTCAGTTGGTCGCCTCATAGACTTCTGCACGTTGAAAGTGATTTCTTCATCATTGAGCCTCATCTTAAGTTCACCAGTATCACAATCGATAAGAGCTCTGCCTGTGGCCAAGAATGGCCTTCCAAAGATTATGGGAATTTCCTCATCCACTTTACAATCTAGTATCACAAAATCAGCAGGGAACACAAACTTCCCCACTTGCACCAATACATCGTCCAGAATGCCTGACGGTCTCTTCACCGTCTTGTCAGCTAGATGCAATAACATTGAAGTTGGTCTGGCTCTACCAATTCCCCAGTGTTTTTTATATGGCCAGCGGCATCAGATTAATGTTGGCCCCCAAGTGACATAGAGCTTTGGCGAAAGCTAAGTTTCCAATGGTACAAGGAATTGTAAAGCTCCCTGGGTCAGACAACTTTTCAGCAATAGGACCACCGTATTACAAGTCTGAGTAAGGGTGACAGTAGCCAGATCTTGGAAGTCAAATTTTCTGGACATCACGTCCTTCATCATCTTAGCGTAACCAGGCATTTCCTTCAGCGCATCAATCAATGGGATATTTACCTGTACCTGCTTTAGCATGTCCAAGAACTTTTTGTACTGTTCATCCTTTTGGTATTTGGCCAGCCTCTAAGGGAATGGAGCTGGCGGTCTATTTTTCCCAGTGATTCGGGACTTTTCTTTCTCATCCACCACCTCAACTACCGACTCCTGGGCTATCTCTTCTTCTTTTTCAGTCTCACTTTGTGCACTAGGTTCTTCTTCAGTAGGTTGCACTGTTACCTTGGTCAAGTTTGTTGAATCATCAAGTTCAATCGGCATGGATACCAGTGTCTCGGCATGTCTGCTCTCATGAGCTCTCTCCAGTTCCAAGTCTAAGTCCCTTCCATTGCGAAGAGTCACTGCCATCAGCTACCTTGGGCCCTGGTCCGTAGGATTTACCTAAGTGTCTGCAGGTAAAGCCCCACGAGGACGATTGTTCACTGCCATAGATATCTGGCCCAACTGTACCTCAATATTTTTAATAGTTGCATCATGTACATCTACTCTCTCACTGATTTTGGCATTTTACCCAATAACCTGTTGCATCATAGCTTCCAATATGGAAAACCCATCTTCTTCCTCCCCCCTGTTGATGTTGAGGAGGGTAGTATGCTTGTTGTTGATTCTGATGATTATAGCCTTGTGGCCCCTGATATGGTGCTGCATTACCTTGTGGTCTCATGACACCCAAATTTCCACTGTTCTGCTGTTCGTGAGGTGGTCTATACGGTTGAACTTGCTGACCCCAGTTTTGCCCCTTGTCTCTGGCTTCCATAATTTGACACATAATTCATGCTTTCTGGATAAGGAGGGTGATGACATTCTGCACTCCACGGAGTACCAAATGGTTGACTAATTTCAAGATGTGCATAAGCCCCCATTGGTTGTATCTATGATGTGTACCTGCTGCTTTTGCCCTGATTCTTCCACCTTCTTAGTTAGTATGCTCATCTGTGTTATCAAGGTGGCCACGTTCTCTGCAATAGTGTTGGATGGATCAAATGACACTGAGTGAACTACATGAATAATGGGTGTATTCCTTGTTATCCATCCTGAATTCTATGCCATTTTATCAAGCAAGATCTGACTCTATCTCCATGTTTTGCTCAGGAATGCTCCACCAGCTGAAGCATCAACATTTGCCTTAACAGTATCAGCCAGACCCATATAAAAACCCTGCCCCAACATCTGCTCTAGAATACCATGATGTGGACAGATAACCAGCATTCCCTTAAATCGTTCCCATGTCTCCTACAATGTTTCAACTGGCTTCTGTCTGAAGCTCAAAATTTCATCAATTTGTTGAGCAGTCTTGTTGGGTGGATGAAACTTGTTCACGAACTGCTTAACTAACTCCTCCCATGTGGTAATGGAATTGATGGGGAGTGAGTTTAACCAAGTCTGGGCAGCTCCAGTCACTGAGAATGGAAACAACAACAGTTTTATTGCCTCTTGAGTGACGTTTGGTTGCCTCTGTGTTTTGCAAATTGATAGGAAGTTCTTCAAATGATGATGGGGTTCTTCGATGTATGACCCTGAGAATAATCCTTTGTTCTGCAACAGGTGCAACATATTATTTGTAATCTGAAAGGACTTGGCCTCTATCTGAGGGACTAGTATCACAGTGGCCAAATTCTCTGCCGTGGGTTGAGCCCAGTCATATAAAGGAGCCTCTGCCCCTATTTAAGCGACTGGGTCTACCACATCATCCCCATTGTTGTTTCTGTTATTTGGATCTTCCATGTCGGGTTCAAGTTGTCCAATTGATGATTGTTGTTTGCTTTTCCGGTTGGCCCGATTTAGGGCCTTGAAAACTTTCTCGGGGTCTGATAAGGCTTCAACTACTTCACCAGTTCTCGATGAGTTTCTAGGCATGCACCTGCAACAAGTTAGCAAACGTTAAATTTTCAATGTATAAATGAAAATTGAAGAAAATTGACTATATTTCAGAATTTTGTATTTCTTCCAACTCCAATTGATAACACCGTTAATTCCCTAGCAACGGCGCCAAAATTTGATCATGGTCAGCTATGTCTTATAAGAAGACTAAACGAGCGCTGCAAATATAATCCAGGGTATTACGCCCAGAGTCGATCCCACAAGGAATTTACGTATCAATCAAGTCGTCAGAATACAAAACTTTTACTTATCAATTCTCTCAAGACTTTTGAATATAAATTGGTGATGTTTTACTATTTCTACTAACAAAAGTAGTAAACTACCGAGGTATCGTTATCTCTAATCCAACCTCTAAACCCTCGGTAATGAATTTCGTCTATACTCTGGGAGTGGTGTTGTTCAAACAACTACCTAAATATGCACTCTCTCTCAAGTAGATATATAATAAATAAGAACAGCTAATTGAGGGCCCTTTCAATCAACTACAACAAGAACGTAGTTGAACAAATAGAGTTTAATCAACCAATCAAAGCTATATTAATATCACAATAAGTTCATCCCCCAACGGGTTCCACCAAAACCCTAGATTAAAGAAATTAGCTACTCATGCTCATAAGAATCAAATCTAAAATAACTTGCATAATTAAACTACAAAGTAATGAATAAAAGCTATAAAAATCAATGTTTTGCTTCTCTGAGTAGTATTCCACATGCGTCTCTTGTCTCTAATGGCATCCCCCTCTTCAAGTTGTATTTTTGGGTCTATTTATATATTTAGGACAAACCCTAAACGTGTAGGAGACTTATATTCAAATCAGGAAACACTTAAAATCTTCAAAACTCGGATTTGAACGGACCAGGGACCAGACTTTATGGCCCAAACGCCTGGATAAATCCTGGCCAGGTCTGGCCTGGCGTTAAGGCTCAAACGCCCCCAAACGCCTGGTCCTACCAGGCTTTATAACCCAAACGCCCAGCTATAGCCTGGTATGACCAGGCTTTACAGCCCAAACGCCCGACTATAGCCCAGTTCACTCCTTTTCGCCTCTTAAGCGTATTTTCGATGTTTATGCATCCATTTAGCTCGACTTCCATCTCCAATTCACCTACACATGAAATAGACTCCATTAGGCACATATAAAGTGTATTTTTATCATTAACGCACATAAAATGTAAGGCACATAATGTGTTAAACCATGAATTCTAGCCACACATCAATAGTCTCTACCCTTAATTATACTACAACATGCATATCACCCACTAATTTTCACTATCCGACCCCAGAGTTGTTTACAATTAATTATTACAGACCATTGAATAGGAACTAAAAATAAGAAAAGGAGAAGTTAACTATAGGGAGCCTTCATAATGGGCTCAAGTCTCCAGGTCCTCAATGCCAAGTATTATTTCACAGCCTTTCTCATAATCCGTGTGTGTCAGAGTTCACTAAGGACCTCAAGGGCTCCTGGGCAGTGCTCACACTCAGATTTCTTAGCCAAAATAGAGTAAGTGTTGTGTGGAATGGCCAGCCTCTGTGTGTCAAAGTTCAGAGGGAGCTCAAGGGTCCTAAGGCAATGCTCTAATATATATATATATATATATATATATATATATATATTATAGGGGAGAAGAACCTAGACTTCTAAGAGTATATGTGAGAGTGCTTGACATAGTTTTGAAAAGGTTAAGTAAGAAAACAGTTTTGAAAAGGGTAAGTGAGAAAACAGTTTTGAAGAGGGAAACTTGATTGGAATAGTTTTATAACAAAGAAGTTTAACCACCAAAAGAGCAGGAACACCAAGTTCAATATCACACAAAGGACATTGAATAGTCCAACAATCACAAGTAGGGGTAATGGGATTTGAGGGATAAATACAGAGCAAGTAAGGGTAAACATGTAGCAGGCAGAAACACATATAGGCATGCAATCAGAAGCTCCTAAGGGTTCAGAGGATCAGGGTACAGTAAAGTATCGGATTAGATTAACATATCAATACCAAACAACTAAGACCATGATCAAACTAATGTACCAGTCATAGGCATGTGGATTCACATAAGAAGCAGGTGCTAAGTATACAGAAACATGCTGGTCATTGACAAGTAGAGAATATTTTAAAATGTATAGGGGATTCAGGGTCTTAGTTACATGTTGAACAACAGAATAGTAAATAGAAACAGACTAGAAATAAAATAAATTGCAATAGTAATAGAAACATGTTGGTTTGAGGGCTGAAATCTGAAATAGAACATACCAGTGGAGTGAAGAAAGCAGAAACACAAAGCAGGAAGTAAGAGATGCACAATAGTTAGCTTTGGCTTGCAGCCGGCTAACTTAGAATTGTAGCAAGTAGCACAGAAGAGAGAGTAAGTTTTAGTTGTGAGAGAGAGAGAGAGTTGAACATATTAGTTGTTATGTTCTTCTTAATGAAAGATTAGTGTATATATATAGTTTGAAAACAGATGGTAAATAAGGTAGGAATCAAAGTTAACCCTTAACTAAGGGATTGAGTATCAATCAACGCAAAATCAGTATAGGTATCCCTTAATTGAAGGGGTTAAATTCAAACAGTTAGTAGGAAAATAACAAATAAGGAAAGTTTCCATATGTGACTACATATAGCATATAAGGAAATAACTTAGCATAGTACAAGTATGGGACATGCAATTGAGGCTAGGTTCAGAATATTTCAATTAAGGAAATAATATAAGACTCCGTGTGACAGCATAGTTGACCAAAATAAGGCAAGAAAATAATTTAAAGGTTGTAAATCAGTAAGAAAATCATCACAAAAGATCAATGAGAGGTTCAGTTACAGGAAATTAGGGGTTTAAACATGAGTAATGTTGATTCTTGTGAGTACACGAAGTAAACACACAATAGGACAGGAAAATCGGAAATTCAAGTAAAAATCACATAGAATCAGGGATTCAATTCTAGCACACAGTAAATTATTAAAGGGATTAACAAACGAACATGATATAACAGGGAGAATCAAAAAGTCAGAAACCCTAATGACTGTAGCAGCAAGAAATCACATAGGATTAGAGATTCATCTAAACAAAACAGTAACAACTAGAGGGATTAAACAGAGCAACTACAACATAAGCAGAAGAAGCCAAAATCAAGAAACATAATGAGCAAAAATAGGATAAAATCATAGAAAACTCAGGACGTATTCATAAGAGACAACCATATATACAAATCAAAAGAGTAGATCAATAAAGGCAAACCTAAGATTATAATACAGTGTTAAAACTAAAGTTTTAACATAATAAACTATGAAAAAGAGATTTTAACAGAAATCGTTTAAAAATACGAGAAGAATCTTTGAAGAACCCTTAAACTTGAAGAAATCGTTTTTGCAGAAAGGTTTTTTAGAAACCCTAGTTGGAAAACAAAAATCGTTTTATGAGAAACGGAAAACCGTGAAAGAAAACATCAAAACGACTTGAAATATGTATAGATCTGTTACAGATCTAGAAAATCTGAGGTTTTAGAAGTTAGGATTTCGAAGAGAGAACCCAAAGAGGAGAGAAAAGCTTAAGGTTTTACCGTTTTCCACCGAAAAGTGTAAGAACCTTACTCGGACGGCCATGGGTAGCTGGAAAATGGTGTGAAGGACCATTGGTAGGAGTTGAATCGCTCCAAGTTCACTTGAATGCCTCAGGGCAGTGTCAAACCAGCATGGGGTAAGATATAGGCCATGAGTGATGAGAGGTCATGATTCCGGCGAGAGAGATGGCCGGAGAAGATGGAAGTTCCAGTGAGAACCAGAGATAGAGAGATGGTTGAGAGAGAATGGGAACTGGGGAAATGAATGAGGGGGTTAGTCATTAGGGGTTAAATTAGGAAGGGGGGATCTGGGCCGTTGATTTGAAATAATCAACGACTCAGATTGCATAGGGGAATTGGGTCGGTAAGATAGGGATTGGGCTTGGGTTATGTAATTGGGTTGGTTTCAATAGGCTGAAATTGAATTAAAATTGGGATATAATTTAAATAGGGAGGGGCTAATTGTTAAATACCCGAATAAATAGATAAATAATTAATAGAAATAGCTAATAATTGCATAAACTAAATTAAGCTTAAATAGGTGGAATTAAGGTAATTAATTAATATAGAAAAGTATAAAATGAATAATTATTGATTTAAATGGTATAAAGTGTACAATTAGGCCATGGTTACAAAATTATTGTAATTATGGCCAAATAATGCCAAATTGACTAATTTGTGAAATAATCAAATCATAATAGGATTAAAAATGATATATTGAGGTGGAAAATATTTTGAAATTATTTATAATACAATTTATGAATAATTATTAAATATAAAAATACTGAATAAATTGGAAAAGAATTTCATAAAAATATGAAAAATTACGAAAAAATACCAGTTATTATAAAGAGTAATTTTGAAGGTATATATGCAAATTTTAAAATAGTTTGAGAAAAAATTGGGTATCAACAGCTACCCATCTTTACCCGGGAAGGATGGAAGAGTTGTCGGGTAAAGACATGATGGCCAATTTTGACCGAGCGAAGCGGTTTGAAGAGGTTTAGGTCGCACCCTGGTTTCTGAGTTGCCTACATATCCCTGGTTTTACAGGAATCAGGTCGTATGTAGTTCAGGAGTCATCGGTGAAGCATACCGATGAAGTTTTATAAGGACGGACGCAACATATAGGACCGATTGAATGAATAGCTTGCGTGGTAATTAAGAGAACTGGAGCGGGACCGCTCATGCCGGGCTGGCAGTTGCTTGCCGGGTTACTTGCAAATGAGTAATACGAGCATATCTTGCATAATTTAAACATGATGAAAATTCCTGTCGGACCATGAATGATGTCTTTGGACGGTTAAGGATGACGTCTTTAGACCATGATGTCCTGGGCCATGAATTGCTTGATGCAGGATTCGCAGGCCATGAAATGATGTTCTCGGGCCATGATGATGATGCCTCCGAACCATGATGCCTTTGAATAATGATATGCAAACTTATAAAAGAGATCCTCAGGCCATGACATGGTGTTCTCGGGTCATGAAGATGGTGCCTCCGAACGATGACGCCTTCGGGTAAGTTGGCGATATTTCAGTCCATGAAGATGAAATAGTATGATGCTGACAAGACAAATCTTAGTCTTGCGAATTAAAGGGGCAGAGCTTAGCCCAAAAGGAAAGTGCAGTAAATAATGCTAGAGGCATTGATTTCTTTTGAGAAGTAAATGGGAGGTCGCGTTTAGCCTCGGAAGGCAGAAAGGTAGCCTTATGCAATATGCGAATGCAAATGGAGGTAGATTTCAACCTCGGAAGGTAGAAAGGTAGCCTTATGCAATATGCGAATGCAGATGGAGGTAGCGTTTAACCTCGGAAGGCAGAAAGGTAGCCTTATGCAATATACGCAAGCACATGGAGGTAGCATTTAACCTCGGAAGGAAGAATGGTAGCATTATGCAAGATGCGAATGCGGATGGAGGTAGCATTTAACCTCGGAAGGCAGAAAGGTAGACTTATGCAATATGCGAATGTAGATGGAGGTAGCGTTTAACCTCGGAAGGCAGAATGGTTTCCTTATGCAAGATTAAGGAAGGTCAACAGAAATTCTTAGCTGGTGTTAAATTGCGGTAGAGCATTGTGATAATGAAGCATCGTTTGTGCTGATAATAAATGTTGGCATGACAAGTTTGAGGAACGATATCCGTCCTTTGAGCGGATAATATGTTTTGGGTTTTTGCAATTTTGTGCCTACATCCAAAGAAAGATCGTGAATTTTGTAAAGGGGAAAGGTCAGTTTGCATTCTTGCGGGATCTGCTTGGCTCGTTTGCTTGATCATGATGATACTGTCTGTATCACTGGGGTAGCGTTCGCTAAACAAGTTGCTTCAGAAAAAATAAATATGCATGATTTTGTAAGATATAATATATAATCTAAAATAGTTTTAGATGAACCAACGACATGACACGGCCTGAGACATTGCAACCTCTCCTGCTGCGAAATTTTGAGGGTCCTCCTCAAAATTCTTCCCCAGCTTGCTGGGTGGACGCCTCAGACTGCTGCTCGCACGGTGATTAGCTGAACTTGCTTCAGAATTTTGAGAGTCCTCCTCAAAATTCTGCCCCAGTTGGCTGGGTGAATGCTTGTGGACTGCTACTCGCTTTAGAATTTTGAGGGTCCTCCTCAAAATTCTGCCCCAGTTTCCAATTGCGGGGAAAAATAGATTTTTATTGAATTGTGACCGAACTCATAGGGTTGCCTATGTATCCCCTCTTAAACGGGAATCAGGTCAGGCGTAGTTCAATTTACATCACTGAGAAAGCATAAAGATTACACATAGTAGCACTTGACTGCATCTGAATTGATCGGTTTCGGCCAAACTTCTCCGTTCATTTCTGCAAGTATAAGTGCTCCTCATGTTAGTACCCAGTGAACCATATACGGACCCTGCGAGTTGGGAGAGAACTTCCCTTTGGCTTCGTCTTGATGTGGAAAGATCTTTTTCAGCACCAGTTGCCCTGGTGTGAACTGTCTCGGCTTGACTATCTTGTTGAAGGCCTTGGCCATTCTATTATGATATAGTTGACCATGACATATTGCATTCATTCTCTTCCCATCTATGAGGGCTAGTTGCTCATAACGACTCTTTACCCACTTTGCATCGCTGAGCTCAACTTCTTGTATAATTCTTAGAGATGGAATCTCCACTTCGGCAGGAATAACAACCTATGTACCATAAACTAGCATATAGGGAGTTGCCCCTATTGATTTGCAGACAGTGGTGTAGTATCCCAATAAAGCGAATGATAACTTTTCATGCCACTGCTTGTGCCTTTCTATCATCTTCCTTAGTATCTTCTTGATGTTTTTGTTAGCGGCCTCTACGACTCCATTCATCTGAGGTCGGTATGATGTGGAATTCTTGTGTTTGATCTTGAAAGTTTCACACATAGCTTTCATCAAGTCACTGTTGAGATTAGAACCATTGTCGGTGATGATTGACTCGGGAACTCTGAACCGACAAACAATGTGGTCGCGGACAAAGTCCGCCACGACTTTCTTAGTAACTGCTTTGTAGGAGGCCGCTTCGACCCATTTAGTGAAGTAGTCAATGGCGACCAAAATGAACTTGTGGTCATTGGAGGTGGCAGGCTTGATTGGTCCAATAACGTCCATACCCCAAGCGACGAACGACCATGGTGAGCTGGTTGCATTGAGCTCACTTGGAGGCACCTTTATCATATCCCTATGTATCTGGCAGCGGTGGCACCTCCGAACATACTGGATGCAGTCTGTTTTCATAGTCATCCAAAAGTAACTAGCTCGGAGTATCTTCTTTGCTAGAACAAAACCGTTCATATGTGGGCCACATGTCCCATCATGAATTTCTTCCAGCAATTTTGATGCTTCTTTTGCGTCAACACACCTTAATAACCCCCAAATCTAGAGTCCTCCTTTACAGGATTCCTCCGTTGTGGAAGAAAGTTGGACAATCTCCGAAGTGTGCGTTTCTGAGTGGAATTTGCAAGCTCGGGGTATTCTCCCTTTGCCAAGTACTCATCGATGTCATGAAACCAAGGATTTCCGTCTGCTTCTTCTTCGACATGGGCACAGTAAGTTGGCTAATTATGTATCTGTATAGCAATAGGGTCAATGAAATTCTTGTCCGGATGTTTGATCATTGAGGACAAAGTAGCTAATGCGTCGGCGAACTCATTCTAGATTCTGGGGACGCGCCAGAACTCTATCTTTGTGAAACTCTTTCTTAATTCCTGTACGTGGTCAAGATACGACAGTATCTTGTAATTCTTTGTTGCCCATTCTCCTTGTACCTGATGTATCAATAAGTCTGAATCACCGATCACTAACAGCTTCTGGACGTTCATGTCAATGGCCATATTGAGCCCCAAGATGCAGGCTTCATATTCGGCCATATTGTTGGTGCAAGGGAACCTGAGTTTGGCGGATATCGGATAATGTTGACCGTTCTCTGATACTAGGACTGCTCCAATACCGACTCCCTTAAAGTTTGTCGCTCCATCAAAGAACATCCTCCAACCATCGTAGGATTCTGCAATATCTTCTCCTATGAATAATACCTCTTCATCAGGAAAATATGTTTTCAGGGGTTCGTATCCTCCGTCTACGGGATTCTCAACAAGATGGTCTGCCAGAGCTTGTCCTTTAACTGCCTTCTGAGTCATGTAAACAATGTCGAATTCGCTCAGCAGGATTTGCCACTCTGCTAGCTTGCCAGTGGGCATGGGCTTCTAAAAGATGTACTTTAATGGATCCATCCTTGATATGGGATATGGTTTGTAGGCACAGAAGTAATGCCTCAGCTTTTGGGCGACCCAAGTTAGAGCACAACAGGTACGCTCTAATAGAGAATACCGGGCCTCATATGGAGTGAACTTCTTGCGAGGTAATAAATAACTTGTTCCTTCCTTCCTTCCCGTTTCATTGTGCTGCCCGAGAACGCAGCCGAAAACTCCATCTAACACGGAAAGATAGAGTAACAGAGGTCTGCCTGTCTCGGTTGGTACTAGGACTGGTGGTGTTGACAGATATTCCTTGATTCTGTCGAAAGCCTTTTGACAATCACTGGTCCACTTGGTCGCATCGTCCTTCTTCAGCATTTTAAAGATTGGCTCACAGATGACTGTAGACTGTGCTATAAACCGGCTGATGTAATTAAGCCTCCCCAACAAACTCATCACATCTTTCTTGTTCCTTGGTGGTGGTAGCTCTTGAATGGATTTGACTTTTGACGGATCCAATTCTATTCCCCGGCGGCTTACAATAAACCCCAACAACTTCCCAGCAGAAATCCTAAATGCACACTTCGCGGGGTTTAGTTTCAGATTGTATTTTCGCAATATATTGACGAACTTCCCCAAATTCTCCATGTGATCAGCATCTTTCTTTGATTTGATAATGACATCATCCACGTACACCTCGATCTCCTTGTGAATCATGTCATGGAATATGGTGGCCATGGTCCTCATGTAGGTGGCCCCTGCATTCTTTAGGCCGAATGGCATAATCTTGTAACAATACACTCCCCATGGCGTGATGAACGTTGTTTTCTCATTTTCCTCATCCATCCAAATCTGGTGATAACCGGCGAAGCAATCCACGAAGGACCGTAATTCATGCTTGGCGTAGTTGTCAATCAGAATGTATATATTTGGTAAGGGGAAGTCGTCTTTTGGGCTGGCTCGGTTGAGATCCCGGTAGTCGATGCAGACTTTGACATTCCCGTCCTTTTTTGGCACAGGTACAATGTTTGCTAACCATGTCGGGTACTCCACTACCCGGAGAACTTTGGCGTTGATCTGCTTGGTAACTT
>MDKI01120398.1:0-11898 GCA_005239505.1 Nicotiana paniculata
CCCAGAGTATAGACAAAAGTCATAACCGAGGGTTTAGAGGTTGGATTAGAGATAATGATACTTCAGGTGTAATCTAAGTGAACTGTAATGCAATCTAGCTAGCGTAACTTGAGAGAGTGCGTCTAGTAAATTATCATAATTACTTGAGAGAGATTTATGGTAGATAGAGTGTTCATGATTGATAGAGACGATTAATCAAGCTATACGAAGTATCCGAGAAGTAAGTTCACCAGCGGGGGAAACCATAACCTTAGATTTTTATTACAATTGTTTATACATTAGTGTAGCCAATCTTTACTTTTAATCTTTAGTATTAATAATTTAAATAACATCAGGTGACAGCTGAGTAGTATTTTAACAGCGTGCTTGATACGTCAATTCCCTGTGGGATCAACTCTGGGCATAATACCCCAGGATTATATTTGCAACGCCCGCTTAGTCTTCTTCAAGACATAGTTGAGCGTGATCAGGCTCAACAACCTTTTCTTTCGCTTTTTTTCACTCTTTTCTTCTTACTCTCCTCTAAATCTCTCTTCAACTCGTCCTCACTTTGCTTTACTTGCTCCGTGTAGTTCTTCCTCTTGGAAGAGAAATATTAGAAGTCTCAGAAAGAGCAGCTTTTCTTTTCTTATTTTCTCTTGATGTTCCAGACGTTTGAGCTTTAGGAGTTCTTTTCTTCTTTGGATTGTAATTATCGCCTAACATTTTTCAGCAGATCCGCCAGGGTTTTCTAAGTAGATGAACCAGGTTCATCTGTACCTTTCCTTAATTTACTAACCCTTCAGCGGTTTCTCCTGATTTACTTCCCCATGCGTTCTTGCTACGTTCTTCCTCTTTTTCTGGCTCAGCTCCACAAATAGCCATTCTAAAAGATTCAGAGGTGGGTGAAGAATCAGCCACTTCTTTCCCTTTTCCCTTTCTCATTACTCCATACTCCCTCACTCTCATTTTTTTTTATTTAATTTTTACCACCTATTCTTATTGTTTCCGGCAACTCCACATCTATTACAGACCCAACCAGTATGAACCTATTTTCTAAGTTTTTCAGCAACATCAGAGATGACCTCAGAAGAAGGACTTGGGACAGACGTTAACTAAGTCATCAAAAATTTGGGTATGGTTTTGTAAGGGAGGGGATATCTTGAATGAACTTTTAGTTTTGAATTGATGGTTAAGGCTTCCCTAGAATCTAGGTATTTTAATTTGGTGAGGATTCTGGTTGAAACAGAACTGGTTCAAAGTCAAATGGATAGGCTTTGAAAAGATTTTGAGTTTGGGCATAGTTCTGCTCATGATTTAATTAATAGTATTTCAAAGTGTGCAGAGTGTAGAACACATACCTCGCCTTTCAGATGAACCAGCACGATGAACCAGGTTCATCATTTCAGAATCCTCTTGATCAAGCCTCAATTTGCAAAGATAGAAAAAAATTCATTTGTGATCAGTGATTCATATCAAAACATGGCATAAGAGTATACTTTTTACAATATGAGACTGAGTAATTGTTAATCTGATTATTTACACCCGTTTCAGACTTTTCTAGCCAAATTTTTGCTTTGTTTTCATTTTTTTTTTTAATGTATTTACATTCTGAACTGGTTCAATTAAGTTATGTTAATCATCCCTAATAGTAACATGTTCCTTTCAAAATGCTCTCTACTCAGTGATTTTGTAAAGATATCTGCATGGTTTCACAACCAACTAGTTACTCCTTGATGTTCCTTCATTACTTTGTTGTTGTGGAATAGGTTCAGGTACAGGTTCAAGGAAGTTTGGGAATTATTTTGTTCTATTCCCCCTGTCATGTTGCCCGGGATGGATGAACATGTTCCATCACCTGTTCCTTCCTCCAGTGTTGCTTTAGTTTGGACTAAGTTTCTGACCAGTCCAATTTCTTCATCATTTTGTTCATTACCAACCCTAGTGATTTCACCTTTCTTTCAATTTCCAAAGGAGACATTTCCTCCTTTGAGGTCATCAAGTGCAATGAACTAGTCCTTGTTGCCAGTCATGTGTTTTGAGCATCCACTATCCATGTACCATATTTGGCTACTACCTTTCACTTGAATCTACAAAATAAAATCAGGGGGTAGTCTTAGGAACCCAAACTAGTTTGGGTCCCTTTCTATAAGAAAAAGGATGAATTAAATTCTTTTTAGCCCAACTTGGTAGCCAATTCTTCCCTCGAACAAAACTTTTGTTCTTTTGACTGGCCTTTTCTCTTGCATTACATTCACTTTTAAAGCGACCAATCTTACCGCAGTGAGTACAAATCTTGTTTTCAGGAATATTGAGGTACTTGCTTTTAGGATCCCACGTAGGTAGCGGATTCCCAAAGCGAAGTCCTTTTCTATTGCTACTATGATGTTCCTGTAGCCATGTCAAAGCATCAGAGGACCTGTTCCATTTGCTAGTTCTATCTAGTTCATGCTTGACCTTGCTTAGATCCTCCTTAAGGACTCTTATCTGCTCATCTCTTTTGTACAACTCGTCTTTCATTTTTCCTAGGTTTTCTTCTAATGTGAGTTGTGTGTGATCAGCTTTGTTTTTACCTGTTCCTAATTTCAGTTTTAGATTTTCAGATCTTAGCTCTAGGACAGTGGTGTCAAGTTCATGAACCTGGTTCTTTAACTCAGCATTTTTACTATCACTTTCTCTAGCCCTAAGTTCCAGATTTTTGCACTTAGCTTTCAAAATCACACACTCCTTAGACAGTTGTTTCTTTTCATTGTTTAGATCCTCAGACTCATCAATGAAATCTAGGAGTAACTCAGATAGCCTTCTTTAGACAAAAATTTAATCTTGTCTTTGAGATGAATTATACTTACCTCATATTCCTCATCGGATTCTCCAATTTCCATAAGTGCTTGTTCATCTCCATCTTCATCATCTGACTCATCATCTGAACTTTCACCCCAAGAAGCAACCATTGCCTTTGTTGATGTTCTATTTTTCTTTGGTTGAACCGTTCCTTCTTTCTGTTCCTTCATTCAGCTTTTTCTTTCTTCTATTCAATTTCCCATTGAGGACAGTTTTTGATGTGATGATTAGTCTTGCCACACTTGTAACACCCCTCATTGGTTTGTTTTTCAGGAACCCTTGGTTTGTTGTCGCTTCCACTTCTTGAAGGAACCTTTGCTCTCATTAGGTACTTCTTGAAGTCCTTTGTGATCATGGTCATTTCATCCTCCTCCAGATCAGCTTCTTCAGTGATTCTGAATGCCAAACTCCTGTCCTTCTTGGGACCATCCATTTTCATAGTCTGCCTTCTAATTTCATAGGCAGTGAGATTTCCAATCAGCTCATCCAGCTTAAGAGTTGTAATGTTCTTAGATTCCTGAATGGCTGTAATTTTGCTTTCCCAAGAGACTGGCAAGACCCTTGTCAAAATTTTATCAACCCTGTCTTCTTCAAGAATGACCCTTCCAAGAGACTTGAGTTCATTGGTCAGTGTAGTGAACCTTGTATACATCTCTTGGATGGTCTCTCCTTCCTTCATGGTGAAATTCTCATATTGAGAATATAGTAGAGTTCCTCTTGACCTCTTCACTTGAGGTGTTCCTTCACGAGCCACTTGCAAAGTGTCCCAAATTTCTTTGGCAGTGGTACAGCTTTGAATTCTGCTATACTCGTCTGGACCGAGTCCACACACAAGCCACTTCTTGACCTTAGCATTTTTCTCCCACTTTCTCAAATCCTCAGCAGTGCAGTCAGCTCTAGTCTTTGGCACATCTACTCCTTCAGCAGTTTTCTTCATGGTAGCTAAAGGATCGTCAGTGACTATGTACCATAGTTCATAGTCTTCTCCAATTAAGTGATCATTCATCCTATTCTTCCACCAGTAGTAGTACTGGCCATTGAAGAGTGGAGGCCTAACAATTGATTGTCCTTCCCAGTTCCCAGGTGGTGTCAAGTTCATGAACATGGTTATTTTTCTCAATGCATAAATCAATATCACGATCCGGAGGCATGCCCGAAAGATTCTAAGGAAATACATCAGCAAACTCTCGAACAACTGGCACTGAATCAATTGTCGGAAACTCGGCGGTGGTGTCCCGCACAGAAGCAAAATAGGCCAGACAACCCTTCTCGACCATATGTCGAGCCTTCAAGAATGAAATAATCCGGTTGGCTGTACTAACTGAGGAACCTCTCCACTCCAGCCTAGGTGACTCGGGCATGGCTAAAGTAACTGTCTTGGCATGGAAATATAGCACGTCATGATAAGGAGATAGCCAATCCATTCCTAAAATAATCTCGAAATTAACCATGTAGAGCAATAAGAGATCCGCTCGAGTCTCGAGCCCATAAAATGAAATCACACAGGACCGACAAATCCGGTCTACAACCACAGAATCGCCCACGGGAGTGGACACATAAATAGGAGAACCCAAGGACTCACGAGGGACATCTAAAAAATGAGCAAATAAGGCCGAAACATAGGAATAAGTGGATCCTGGATCAAATAACACAGATGCCTCTCTACCACATACTGTAATAATACCTGTGATCACGGTGTCTAAGGTCATTGCATCTGATCTGGCCGGGATAGCATAGAATCTAGCTGGAGCACCGGAAGACAGAGCCCCGCCCCGCCAGAATGAACAGGAGCTGGCTGACCTCCCCCTGGCTGGCCTCCACCTCTAGGACGACCCCTGCCGACCTGTCCCCCACCTCTAGGTGGCCTGATAGCTGGTGCTGGACCCATAGGCTGAAAATCCTGTTGTACCGCCTTGCCCCGAAACCTGGGACAATGCCTCTTCACATGACCTGGATCCCACACTCATAACAACCTTCGGGTATCATAGCCTGCTGCCCTGAAGAGGAACCCTAAATGGCAGGAGAGCGATGTGCACTCTCTGGCATAGCACTGAAGTAGGGACTAGGGAATCTCGGATAACTGGGATAACCACTGGGTGAACTCTGAATGGCTGGAGGGCGGTAGGAACGCTTTGGCATGGCGCTGAAATGAGCCCTCGCAGGAACACCTCGGGGAGGTGGTGGGGTGCTAAATATGGAGGCCTGCTGGGCTGACCTCTACTGAACTGACCTCTGCCCCTAACTGGGGCACCTCTGAAATCCCCTAAGAATATGGCCCTCTTGTCCTACTGACCCTGCTCTCTTCCTCTCAATCGATAGCCCTCAATCCGACGATCTATCTCGACCACCAACAGATAGGGAGTCCCCATCTCCACCTCTCAGGCCATGTTGGCCCTAATACCGGAGTGCAGACCTGCTACAAATCTTCGCACTCTCTCAGCATCAATAGGCAATATCATAAGTGCGTGGCGAGACAACTCTGAGAATCTAGCCTCATAATTTGTCACTGACATCTGTCCCTTCTCCAACTGCTCAAACTTATATCGCAACTCTTCCCTCTCAGAGGGTGGGATATACCTGTCCAGAAACATCTGAGTAAACTACTCCCAGGTGATAGGAGGAGAATCTGCTGGCCTGCTGAGAATATAGAACTGCCACCATTTGCGAGCTATGCCCTATAGCTGGAAGGTAGTGAAGTCCACTCCATGGGACTCCAGTATCCTCATGTTGTGCAGTCTGTCCCTGCACCTATGAATAAAGTCCTGGTCATCCTTGCCTCGCTCACCCCCGAATACTGGAGGGTGCAATCGAGTCCATCTATCCAATAGGTTCTGCGGAGCGCCGTCCGCAACTGTCCTGGGCTCAGGTGCTGCTGCTACAGGTTGGGCCCCACCCACGGGCAGTGTACCCGGTGTATGATGGAGTGCTGCTGTCTGGCCTGCAGCCTGGGCAGTAGGGGTCTGGGCTCCCCCTCCTGCCTAAGATGTGGCAGGATCCGCTGGAAATAAACCAGCCTGGGACATAGTGTCCATGAACCGCATCGTACGGCCCATGATCTCCTGAAATCCTGGCGTCGTCATAAAGTCCACTAGAGCAGGACCTGCTGAGGGCACTTCACCCTGATCTTCTATAGTAGGGTCCTCTGGTGGTGGTATGACAGGAATAGCTCGGGGACGCCCTCGGGCCGGTGCCCTCCCCCGGCCTCTACCACGGCCTCGAACAATGGGGGTAGCGGCCCCTCCCGGGTCTGGAACATCGGATGCGCTCGTCCTCACCATCTGTGAGAGAATAGAAGAATGAAATTTAGTAAACCATTGACTGAACGATAGAATAAAAATAAGGAGAGGTTTTTCCTAACACTCTATAGCCTCCGGAAGATAAGTACAGACGTCTCCACACCGATCCGCAAGACTCTACTAGGTTTGCCTGTGACTTGTGAGACCTACGTGAACCTAGTACTCTGATACCATATTGTCACGACCCAAAATCCTAACTGAGGTCGTGATGGCGCCCAACAGGTGGGTCAGGCAAGCCGACTCTCAATTTACTAAAGGTTCCATCTTATTAGATTAAACACTTTAAAATATACTCAGGTTTTTTTAAACTTAAACATGATTCGACAAGGATAAATAGCCAGTTATAATCAAAATAGTGATGAAGAGGAATGAGCCAATATATACATATACAGACCCGCAAAGCCAAAATAACAACTATGTGTGTGCCAGGAACTAGTGTCACAAGTCCTACGGGCATACTAACAGAATATAGAAAATATAATATACAATCCCACTGTCTGAAAGAAATAGACGGGAAATAAGCAAAAGAAAAATTCATGGTGCTACCGAGGATCGTCAGGAGAAGCAGCTCACCGTGAAGTCGGGTCCAACTAAGATCAGAGTCGAGATCCGGTCAGATAACCAGATGCACCAGCCTCAGAACCTGTACAATTAAGCACAGAAGTGCAGTATGAGTACATAAACAAATATGTACCAAATGAGTATCCCGCCTAACCTCGAAGATGTAGTGACGAGAGGTCGACTTGATACTCACTAAGGTCCAATAAATGATTAGCAATATATAATATCAGTAATAGACATACAAGGATGATAAAGGCAATAAGCATTTAAAATAAATGTAATTCAAATAAATACTGGAGGTAAATATGCAATTTCCACTTCATTATTCTTTTCTTTCCTTTAAAAGTATATATATCTGAACACTCAAAATCCATAAAAGAATTCTTAACAATTTAACATGCGGATACAGGGTAAGGATAACCGGTCTGAGCCATTATAATGATCATATATGTGCACTGCCGAGTGTCGAACGGCCATAACCATAATATATATCTTTCAATCTCGTCGTGTCATACGTCCCGCTCCCATGAGAGTGGGGGAAATAACACTCCGCACGCGGAATGTAAATTGCGAAGCGGTCACATGCACACACAATCCACACATTTGTTCTTAATGAATTACTCTTCGTGTTCAAATCCTAAAAATCTCTTTAATTCCATGATCTCAGGGAACAAGCCGCATGTAACATTAATTCACTAAGAATATAATTCATTTCAAGGAACACATAAAACATGGTGTAAGCCTAACTACCCGGACATAACAATGATAGCCGCTACGTACGGACTCTCGTCACTTTGTACGTACGTAGCCCCCACAGTTATCACATATAGCATTTAAATCACCTAGGGGGACATTTCCCCCTTACAAGGTTAGAAAAGAGACTCACCTCGTGCAGAATCTACTTCCCGGAGCAAGAACGCGCCCGAAACTCCGAACTCTACACCCGAGGACTCAAAACTAGCCAAATGTTATACAAATACATTAATTTATGCTCAAAGTATGGAAATTCTCCTACTCCTTTAGTAAATCCACCATTATTGAAGAAATTCTAAAATCCAACCCCAGGCCCGCATGCTCGGATTCCAAAAATTCTCGAAGGAAACACTCACCCATAGCCTAAGGATCATTAATATACGATTTTTACTTGATTTCATAGCTAATTCACGGGTAAATTCTCAAATTATCGAAAGCCCTAGGTTACTACCCAATTCTTGATTTTTCACTAATTAGGTGATTAAACTCAACTCGGAATTCATGCGTTAACAAGTCTTGAGATGAAATTTACTTACCTTCTAGGGGTTGGGTCGTGGAGCCTTCTTCCCAAGCTCTCAAAGTGTTTAATGGATGAAAGAGTGAAGAAAAGAATGAGGAATTCCGCATTTAAGAAACACAGTGTCTGACAGTGTTTCCGTACCTACGGCTCGAGGACTGCACATGCGGTCTCGCACCTACGAGCAAAGGCTCGCACCTGCGGAAATGAACGAGGAGCTTGGGCTCGCACCTGCAGAGTGGAGACCGCACTTGTCCTGCCCGCTGGGGGCCGCACCTGCGAGGCTGGGACCGCAGGAGCGGTCCCGCACCTGCGATTGGGCAACCGCACCTGCGGTCAACACCAGAGCAGGTGCACCAGCAGCTATTTTAGCTGGTTTTTGGCATGTCCAGGAGGCACCTGGGCCCACCCGAACCCCCGTCCAAATATACTAACAAGTCCCAAATCATAATACGGACTCTCTCGAGCCTTTGGAACACCCAAAACAACGTTAAAACTCAAAATCACACCCCAAAACCCCTAGAACCAAACTTAGGAACTTTAAGTTTTCTTGACTTTGCTAACAACGCGTCGAACCAGCCTATACTACTCGGAATGACACCAAATTTTTCAGGCAAGTCATAAATGACATAACAGAACTATTCCTAGTCTCGGAATTCCGTTCGGACCTCGATAACATAAAAACATGTCCCAAACCACAATATGAACTTAAGGAACTTCTTATTTCAATATTGGGTGCCGAAACACTCTCGGGTCATCAAAAACCCATTCCGATCATACGCGCAGGTCCGAAATCATCATACGAAGCTACCAGAACCAACGAAACTTGATTCCGAGGTCGTTTACCCAAAATGTTGACCGAAGTCAAACTTGGCCTTAAAGGCCAACCTTAAGGAACCAAGTGTTCCAATATTTCTCTAAACACTTCTGAATCCCGGACCACCCGCCCACGCAAGTAATAAATCACAATAAGCCGCTATGGGAAGTTTCATTTAGGGAACGGGGTCCGATAACGCAAAACGACCGGTCGGGTTGTTACATTCTCCACCTCTTAAACAAACGTTCATCCTCGAACGGGTCTAGAATCATACCTGAAGTGCTGAATAAGTGTGGATATCTGCTCCGCATGTCCTCCTCGGACTCCCAGGTCGCCTCCTCAACTGGTTGGCCCTTCCACTGGACCTTTACGGAAAAAACTCTCTTGGACCTCAATTGGCGGTCCTGTCTACAATAATAGAAACTGGCTCCTCCTTGTAGCCCAACCTCTCATCCAACTGAATAGTGATGAAATCAACCACGTGAGATATGTCGGCGTGGTACCTCCGGAGCATGGATACATGGAAAACTGGATGAACTCCTGATAAACTGGGAGGCAAGGCCAGCTCATAAGCAACCTGCCCAACTCACCTCAACACCTCGAAGGGACCTATAAACCTCGGGCTCAGCTTTCCCTTTTTCCCAAACCTCATAATGCCCTTCATAGGCGAGACTTTCAATAGGACCCTATCTCCCTCCATAAATGATACATCACGCGCCCTATGATCCGCATAACTCTTCTGTCTGGACTGTGCTCTACGGACCCTCTCCTGGATCAACTTCACTTTCTCCAAAGCATCCCTCACCAGGTCGGTGCCATATAACTTAGCCTCACCAGGCTCAAACCATCCGATAGGAGAACGACATCGCCGACCATACAAAGCCTCAAATGGTGCCATCTCAATGCTGGACTAATAACTATTATTGTAAGCAAACTCGGCCAAAGGCAATAACTGATCCCACTGACCTCCAAAGTCAATCACACATGCCCTGAGCATGTCCTCAAATATCTGAATCGTACGCTCCGACTAAACATCAGTCTGAGGGTGAAATGTTGTGCTAAGATCTATCTGGGTACCCATCTCGCTATGCAATGCTCTCCAGAAGTGCGAGGCGAACTAAGGACCTCGATCTAATATAATGGACACCGGTACACCATGCAACCGGACTATCACCCGAATGTAGATCTGGGCCAACCTCTTAGAAGTATAAGTAGTATCCACTGGAATGAAATGCGCCGACTTGGTCAATCTATCCACAATGACCCAAACTGTGTCGACCTTCCGCAAGGTCCGAGGCAACCCAACCACGAAGTCTATAGTGATACGCTCCCATTTCCACTCAGGAATGGGCATCTGTTGTAGTAGGCCTCCTGGCCTCTGGTGCTCATACTTCACCTGCTAGAAATTAAGTCACATACTCCACAATGTCCTTCTTCATTCGCCTCCACCAGTAATGCTGCTTCAAATCACGATACATCTTCGTAGCACCAGGATGAACAGAATACCGAGAACTGTGTGCCTCCTCTAGAATCCTCTCCCTCAGGCCATCAACATTAGGAACACATTAGAGGCCCTGAAGTATCGGAACACCATCCTCGCCAATAGTAACCTCCTTGGCCCTACCCTGAACCATTGTCTCCCGAAGCTCTGCTAATCACGGATCATAGAACTGTCGGGCCTTAATCTCCCCCAATAACGAATACTGAGCAACCACATATGCAAGAACTCGACGGGGCTCTGAAAGGTCTAATCTCACCAGGCGATTAGCAAACGACTGAATTTCCAAGGCTAGAGGTCTCTCCTCTACTGCAATATAAGCCAAGCTACCCATACTCTCCGCCTTCCTGCTCAAAGCATCTGCTACCACATTTGCCTTGCCCGGGTGATAAAGAATGGTGATATCATAATCCTTCAACAACTCAAGCCATCTGAGCTGCCTCAAATTAAGATCCTTCTGCTTGAACAAGTGCTGCAAGCTACGGTGGTCTGCATAAACCTCACACGAAACTCCATACAAGTAGTGCCTCCAAATCGTAAGAGCATGGACAATCGCCGCCAACTCCAAATCGTGCACAGGATAATTCTTCTCATGAACCTTCAGCTGGCGCGAAGCATAAGTAATAAATCTCCCCTCCTGCATCAATACACATCCCAAGCCAACACACGAAGCATTTCAATATACTGTATACATCCCAGAACCGGAAGGCAATACTAGAACTGGTGCTGAGGTCAATGCTATCTTGAGCTTCTGAAAGCTCGCCTCACACTCGTCAGACCATCGAAACGGGGCATTATTCTGAGTCAATCTAGTCAATGTAACTGCAATAGAAGAGAACCCTTCCACAAATCGGTGATAATAGCTTGCTAGGACCAAAAAGCTCCTGATCTCTGTAGCTGAAGTAGGACGCGACCAACTCTGAACTGCCTCGATATTCTGAGGATCAACCTTGATACCCTCTCCGGATACCACATGCCCCAATAATGCCACGGAATCCAACCAGAACTCATATTTGGAGAACTTAGCATATAGCTTATGTTCTCGCAAAGTCTGGAGCACAACTCTCAAATGTTTCTTGTGCTCCCCCAGACTGCGTGAGTAAATCAAAATGTCATCAATGAAGACAATGACAAAGGAATCAATATACGGCCTGAACACCCTATTCATCAAGTCATGAATGTTGCTGGGGCATTAGTCAAACCAAATGACACATCACCAGGAACTCATAATGGCCATATCTCGTACGGAAAGCAGTCTTCAGAACATCTGAAGCCCGAATCCTCAACTGATGATATCCCGATCTCAAATCAATCTTAGAAAACACACGGGCACTGATGCGAGGCTAGAATTCATGGTTTAATATGTTATATGCCTTACATTTTATGTGCGTTAATGATAAAAATACAATTTTTATGTGCTTAATGGAGTTTATTTCATGTGTAGGTGAAGTGGAGACGGAAACGGAGCTAAAGGGATGCAAATACGTCGAAAGAAAGCTTAAGGGTCGAAGAGGAAACACCCGGGCGATAGCCGGGCGTTTGGCCCCTAAAGCCAGGCAGCCCTTGGCATTAGGGGGGCGTTTGGCCCCTAAATCCAGGTAGCCCCTGGCGTTAGGGGGGCGTTAGAGCCCAAACG
>ML310149.1:4368-25802 GCA_005239505.1 Nicotiana paniculata
TTTTGTGGTTCCTGGTAAAGAAAAGAAAGTGTGCAAACTTGTTAAGTTACTTTATTGACTTAAACAAGCACCCAAACAATGGCATGCCAAATTTGACCAGACAATGTTGGCAAGTGGTTTTAAAATCAACGAGTGCGACAAATGTGTTTACATTAAAAACACTTCAGGTCATGAAGTCATTGTTTGTTTATATGTTGATGACATGTTGATAATGAGCAAAAGTATGTCAGATATAAATGCTACAAAACTCATGTTGGCTAGCAAATTCGACATGAAAGACTTAGGAGTTGCTGATGTGATCTTAGGAATCAGAATGCACAAAACTCCACAAGGTCTAGCATTATCACAGTCTCACTACATTGAAAAAGTACTTGAAAAGTTCAAGTATTTGGATTTCAAAATTGCCAAGACTCCAATTGACGTGAGTTATGCACTTCAAAAGAATGAAGGTGAAAGTGACTCACAACTGGACTATGCAAGAGTATTGGGAAGTTTGATGTATATCATGAATTGTACGCGACCAGATATAGCATGTGCTATTAGCAAACTGAGTCGATTTACAAGTAATCCCAATCACATACATTGGATGGCAATGAAACGAGTTTTGGGGTATCTGAAACATACCCAAAACTATGCTTTGCATTATAACAAATATCCCTCCATGATCGAGGGATATAGTGATGCAAATTGGATCACCGGGTCATCTGAAGTTAACTCCACGAGTGGATATGTTTTCACAATTATGGGTGGAGCAGTGACTTGGAAATCATTCAAACAAACGTGCATCACCCATTCTACAATGGAATCTGAATTCATAGCTTTAGATAAGGCCGGTGAAGAAGCTGAATGGCTCCGGAATTTCTTGGAAGATATTCCATTTTGGCCCAAACCTTTGGCACCTATTTGTATACATTGTGATAGTCAAGCGACAATAGGTAGGGCAGGGAGCGTTATGTATAACGGAAAAATCTCGTCATATACAACAGAGACATTATATCGTTAGACAACTACTCTCTAGTGGTGTTATCACAATTGACTACGTAAATTCAAGAGATAATGTGTTGGATCTACTTACAAAAGGCCTATCTAGAGAGGCAGTTGAAAGATCATCAAAGCGAATGGGGTTAAGGCCTAGGACAAGTCATCATGGAGGTAACTCTACCTAGCAGACTGGAGATCCCAAGAGCTAGCTTCAAAGAGATCAAACAAAGTTATGAATGACGGTTCAGCATTGTCAAGTAACTCAACCCATTCTCGTGAGGAAGACAATGTTCAGAAATAAAGGTAAAGCATTAAGGCTTTTTGATGAGTCAATAAAGCTTAAAGCTTTTTAATGATTTGCTAAGTCTGGTAGGATATGACCAGATAGTGTGTCTTTAGGATTACACGTTTAGGAATCACCGATGTGAGTGTGAAGTGTAAGCCGCTTCAAGGGGAATGAAAGTAAAGGCCCATTCTCTAAGCACTCATGAAACCAGGCGGTGTTCATGGCTGAAACGAACACAACCGTGAGAACCATAGATGGTTAAGGATTGATTGTGTGACTTATGTTGTCTAGGTATACAACAAAGCTCGACAGTTCAAAGATATTAAATCTACCGATTACCGAGTATATCCAATATAAGTTCACTACGAAAAGTTCAAAGAGAAACCTACTTATCCAGATACAATTAATTCTTGCATGTAAAACACACACACGTCCGTGCATTCCTTTATTTTATAGCCATTCCCCATTCATGTGGGGGATTGTTGGTCTTTAAGCTTAGTGTAGCTTAATTTTAAGCTTAGTGTAGCTTAATTTTAAGCTTGGTGTAGCTTAAAGAGAGTGAATGGAAAATGGTGGGAAAAGAAATGGAGGGAAGTGAAATTTTGAATTAGTGCACTTTGTCCCTCATTGGAAGAAGGAAAGAAAATCTATGTGTATATATAGAGAAGCTCTTCTTCTAGCTCTTAAAGAGTTGAGAAGAAGGCAAGCCTCGCGCCGTCGTCGTCATCGCTCGCTCTGCTCGGCTTTGGCTTCGGATTTGGATTTGGTTAAAGATCGATTGACTGGTTAATCTTTTTGGACAAAATTATTTTCAAATTATTTAATGAATTAATGGAAAATTTTCAAATCCAGAATAATCCGCGACCCACGACCCGGTCGGTGCGACCCGTTTTCTTTCCCGGATTATTTTAAATCCGTTTTTAAATTCCCGCAATGTTCATACCTGTTCAAAATAGCTATGGCTGTTCTGAAAGGATTCACACCTGTTCCATCAGCTATGGCTGTTCTGAAAGGTTGCAAAACCTTTTCACAAACAATACGAAATTTGCTATAAATATACCTTGAATTCCAGAATTTTTACTTACTAAATTTTATGATCTTCTTCTTCTTGCTCTGCACAAAATATTCCAGTGTGTTTTACAACCTTCGAGTGGTTCGTTGTTCACCGGAGTTTTTGGTACCGATATGCTGGTGAGTTAAATCGTTCTATCCTAGGAGGATATATTCCAACACCTCGGGTACTTGAAGGGAATAATTTCCTTAAGGACACACTGTGTATTTAGTGGGCTCGGTCTATTCTTATATTATTTTTCATAGAAAAAAATAAGGACGCCTGGATTAGCACGCCCGCGCTCAGCTCGCGCTAGTCAGGTTTCTCACTGCCCTTGGTATATTCATTTAGCGCGGCCGTGATAATCCCGTGCTAGTGAGGTTTTTTACGGTTTCTGTATTTTTCAGAAATTATTATTATTTTATTTTACAGCAATACAGATTATTAACAGTTACGCTATGTGGGGTATATCTTTGTAGCAAATTGGTCACAAATTCTGCCGGATGAACATATTTGTAATTTAAGGATTTCTCTCAAAATGCTAATCCTGTACTGACACATTTTTGTTTGAAATGCAATCAAATTTAAGACAAATCAAGAAATGAATTGAGTCTTATAGAAACTAGTGATTACATAGTACAATTACAATTACGAAGCACGACTGAAGACTGTATACGGTCAAAATCAGGTATGCCCAATTTCATAGGATCGAAAAGGTCACCCCGAGATCGAGTTCAGACGAATCAAGATAGATGGGGCTCGAGGCTAGTGAAGAGGCGTAGACCTCGAGAACCAAAGCACACAACATCGATGGGCCAAGTTTAAGCTACTCGAAATGATACCATTTTTAGGCTTGTAACAGAATGAACGGGAATTCCATAATGGCACAAAGACCAAGGCGTAAATCTCAGAATGGATTTGTACGAATTCGTACAAATCCATTAGACAATTGTACAAATTAGATTCCCTACCAGAAAAAAAAGGAATGTTATTTAGGACTCCCCTATTATATAAAGGGGAGCCCATTCATTTGTAAACATCATCAATCATTGGCAAAGAATACACATCTTTACTTTTGTGCTCACTTCTGAGAATTGTCCTTTAGTTTTATATATTCTCTTTGTTTTACTGTTCATCGTGGTCCACCTCGAGGTTACCTTTGGCTCAAAGTCGAGGCTCACTCATACACTGGTTTGATTTAACTTACTCCATTCACTTACTTATTTTCTTGTTAAGCAATCAGTGTTGGACTAAATCGCATATCTTTAATACCTCATTACAAATTTAAATTGTTACTCAGATCCTAGGGTAAACAGTTTGGCACCCACTGTGGGGCCTAAAGATAATAGTGATTATTTCAGTACTAATTTCAATAACACACGTTATTTTCACACTTGTTTCTTGTCAAATACTCTTTGTTTGTAGATTGAAATATGTCGAACTCGCAAAACGCACCCATGCATGGCAGTGATGGCCTCAGGTTTCACGGGGAAAGTGACAATGCGGTTGCTTCAGGGTCCGGTGTACCATCGTTTAACCCCAGGGTAGTGCCGATTGCAGAACCAGTCGATGTTGGTTCGCGCATTGCTCTAAATACAGATTTAGGTGCAGACATCAGATGGAGTATACGCAGGGAGGTCTGACCTGGTGGTCAAGGAACGCAGGGTTTATGAGATGGGGGAGTTAGCCTCCAAGTAATTTTCGAAATGCTGCAAGCTCAGCAGATTGCTATTGCTCAACTACAAAGCCATAAAAAAACTCCGAGCGTGGTTGAGTAAGAAACCACTCGTCGAACTAATTCGGTGCCCGAGGGGTCGAATGATAATGGATCAGGGACTGACCCTGCAATCATGAGAATGCTCAAAGAAATCACTAAAGGATCGAATCAGGAGATAAGAGGATTGAAGATAATGACAAAAAAATGGAGACGTACAACTCCCGAGTTGACCAGATACTGGGGGCACCTCCGATTTTGAAAAGTTTGGATTCTAAAAAGTTCGTGCAAAAGACTTTTCCCCCGAGCGCGGCCTCGAATCCCATTCCAAAGAAGTTCTGCATGCCGGACATACCAAAATACAACGGGACCACCTATCCTCATAAGCACATCACCACATACACATGCGGTATAAAGGGAAACGACTTACAAGACGATGAAATCGAGTCCGTCTTGCTAAAAACATTTGGGGATACTTTATCTAAGGGAGCAATGATGGTATCAAAAATTGCCCCCGAACTCTATCGATTCATTCGCCATATTGGCAGATTCATTTGTAAAGGCACACACTGGTGCTGTAAAGTTTTCAACTAGAAAATCAGATATTTTCAAGATTAAACAAAGGGATAACGAAATGTTGAGGGAGTTCGTGTCCCGATTTCAGATGGAACGAATGGAGTTACCACCAGTATCCGATGATTGGTCTGTTCAAGCTTTCATACAAGGGTTGAATGAGCGAAGTTTGATAGAATCACGACAATTGAAGCAGAATCTGCTTGAATACCCTGTTGTTACGTGGGCAAACGTGCATAATTGCTACCAATCAAATATTAGGGTTGAGGACGACCAGTTGGGAGCTCCCTCGGGGTTAGTTCACCCGAACAGGTTAGCAATAAAGGCTTCGAGGGACAACGACAGGGAACCGAGGCCAAATAGAGAAAGGTACCAACCATATGTCTCGGATGGAAGAAGCAGCAGTTCGGGATGCAACCCCTCCCCCCAAAATGATCGAATAAACGATCGGATGTAAATTCTCGGGGACTCATGAGTAAGAAGGGATTTGAAAAGTACACTGATCCCGCAAAAGCACCTCGATTATCAGAATATAACTTCAGAATCGATGCCTCAGCAATCGTTTCGTCCATTGGAAGGATTAAAGATACCAGGTGACCCAGGCCTATACAGACTAACCCTTCTCAAAGGAATCCTAACTTGATGTGTAAATATCACGGTACACATGGCCATAGGACCGATGACTGTAGACAATTGAGAGAAGAGGTAGCTCGGTTGTTCAACAAAGGTCACCTTCGAGAATTCCTCAGTGACAGGGCTAAAAATCACTTCAGAGAAAGAGACGTCAATAGAAAGAGTGAGCAGGAAGAATCCCAACATATCATCCACATGATCGTTGGTGGAGTTGACATCCCACAATGACATATTTTCAAATGCACCAAAGTGTCGATTACAAGAGAGAAACGGACCCGGGATTATATTCCCGAAGGCACCCTTACATTCAACGATGAGGAAACACAAGGCCTCTCTTGTCCCCACAACGACGCCCTGGTAATTTCTATTCTACTAAATAAAATTCAAGTTAAACGTTGTAACGACCCGGCCGGTCGTTCCGCGAGATTAATCCTGTATTCCCTGTTTATGCTTTTTCATGTGTTGCTTAGCCTTTTATGATGTGTTGGGTCGGTTGGTTCGGGTCCGGAGTGTTCGTGGTGAGAAATGAGACACTTAGTCTCTTAAGTTAGCCTTATGGTTAAAAAAGTCAACTGGGAGTTGACTATTAGGTAAACGACATCGGAATGCATATTTTAGGACCCGGATAGATTCGTTAGGTGATTTGGGACTTAGAAGTGTGTTCGGAATGTGGTTTAGAGGTCCGAAGTAGAATTAGGCTTGAATTGGCGAAATTGAGTTTTTGGTAATTTACGGTCGACAGTGGAAAATTAGCTATCGGGATCAGAATGGAATTCTGAAAGTTGAACAGGTTTGTAGTGTCATTTTGGATGTGTGTGTAAATTTTCAGGTCATTCGGACGAGTTTTGGGTAGTTTCGTCATCGTTGGTGATTTTGGAAAGTTTGAAAATCCTTAGGCTTGAATCATGGGTTGATTTGATGTTTCGGTGTTATTTTGGGTGTTCCGAGGGTTCGAGTAAGTTCGGGTGATCATTTGTGACTTATGGGTACCATTAGTTGAGGTCCCGAGGGCCTCAGGATGAGTTCGGATGGTTAACAGAGGAGTTTTTGGCCTTAGAGGGTTGCTGGTGTGATCTGTTCTGTGATTTCCGCATATGCGGAGGGTGGCCGCAGGTGCGGTCACCGCAAGTGCGAATAGGGCATCGTAGGTGCGGAAATGAATAAGGGGGAGAAGGACTGCAGATGCGGATGATTGGCCGCACCTGCGAAGTCGCAAGTGCGGTAGATGAAGCGCAAGTGCAGAGTTGGCCTTTAAATGAAATCTCGCAGGTGCGCACCTAGGACCGCATGTGCGGGAAATGTTCCGCAGGTGCGGTGGTCACTGGGCAGGAAGTATAAAAGGATGCCTTCACGAATTTTTCTTATATTTCACTATTTTTGAAGACGGGTTTGGATCTTTTTGAGGGATTCTGAATAGGGATTCAAGGGAAACACATTGATGTAACATTTTTAACCTAATACTCGATTCTATGTTGGTATTTGACTGATTAATCACGAAATTTCTGGGATTTAATGGTGTAATTTGAGGGGTTAGGGCTTGGAAATTGGAGACCTTTAATTGGGGATTTGAGGGGTCATTTAAAGTCCGATTTCGATGTTCTTGGTATGTAGAGACTCGTGGGAGGATGTGGATTCTTGTGATATGATTTTTATCGAATTCCGAGACATGGGCCCGAGGGTCGGGTTTGGCCAATTTCGAGATTTTTGGTTGAATTTGATAATTTTCGAGTGGGCTTCGTTCCTTAGCATATATTAATGATATAAATCTGGGTTTTTTTGTAGATTTGGAGCAATCAGAGGCCGAGTCTAGAGGCAAAGGCATTGAGGTCTAGGATTTTAGCCGGTTTTGAGGTAAGTAACGTTTCAAAACTTGGTTCCGAGGGTTCGAAACCCCAAACTATATGATTTAGGTGACGCACATGCCAAATGACGGGCGTGCGGGCGTACACCGAGTGATTTGTTGCCTGGATCATCCCATGGCACCGTCTAGTAGTTATTTCAGATTGATATCACACTTTTATTGAGGTGGTTAATGTGAACATGCTAGAAATAATACCACGTCAAATGCTGGGGCTTCACGCCGAAAATACTGAGACCCGAGTGGTCGAATATTGCTGTCTCCTTATATGCTTATTTGATTTTGTATACTCAGTCCTATCATAACATATCATTTCATGCCTCAGTCTCGGTAATTGTTGATTTTATATATTTATCATTGTTTCGGGCTAGTTCATGCATCTGTGAGCCTATGTGAGCGAGACTGGAGAGTAATGATTGAGTGACGCCGAGAGCTTGTTATTAAGACAGTTATGAGATCGGACTGCACACCGCAACGATACTCTGATCATGCCTTCGTTGGCTTGATATAGCTTGGGCCAATAGGAGCCCCTCCGGAGTCTTTAAACCCCCAGTGAGCGCATTGATATTGAGGGATTGATCTTCCCTGCACATGGATCTTGTCTGAAGTTGATGATATGTGAGGGATAGATTGTCCCTGGACATGGATCTTGTCCGAGTGTTGTATTCCGGAGATGGATCTTCTCCGTAGGGGCTGGATTGGCCTTTTCCTCAGTACTGAGTGACTACAGTCACCGGTGTTTATGCATATTCTAGGATGGATTTTCCCTGGGCCTGAGAGCCATATACAGTACTGAGTGGACTTCTATGTGAGAGCTATGAGCACTATGTGCATTTCCACACTGTTGATACATTGGCATGTAGATTACTGAGATATACCTGGGTTACTTATCATATCGGTCATATTCTGTTTTCATTATCTGTTGAAACTGTGAGCATGCCTAAATTCTGTGTACTATTGTCATTACAATTATTGAGGTTTAGTACGTCACTACCTCTCATCCCGTAGTTTGGGTTCATTACTTCTGAGTTGGTGTACTCACGTTACCCCCGCACCTTGTGTGCAGATCCAGGTACAGCGGGACCCGATAGTGGTTGTTGAGCTGCAGTCAGAGTTCCTTAGGAGGCATCGAGGTAGCACTTGGAAATCACAACCTCGATTATCTTCTTCCCTATCCACCTATCATATTTACTTATTTCAGACAATTTTGTGTCGGCTCTATATTTTGATATCTTGATTTAGTAGCTCATGACTCGGTGACACTAGATTTTGGTTCGGGTTTTCCTTTATTTATGTTATCAGTGATGTTAAACCCTTAAATGCTTTTATAAAAATGAGACTCTTGCTGTAACTATAATGATTTTTCCTGAAAACAACTTTTAGCGATGAAATGTATGGCTTGCCTGATTTCACGATAGACGCCATCACGACCGAGTATTTGGGGTCGTGACAAGTTGGTATCAGAGCCCTAGGTTATATAGGTCTCGCCAGTCATGAGAAGGTTTAGTAGAGTCTTGCGGATCGATATGGAGACGTTTTTACTTATCTTCGATAGGCTACAGAACCCTTAGGAAAAAAATCTGACATTCTTGAATTCTGTCATGCGAATCTGTTGATTCCTGGAACTAAACTTCTATGTTTTCATTCCCTCACAGATGGTGAGGAATCGCACTAGCGATCAGGGTGACCAGACACCAGCTAGACCAGCGAGAGGTCGAGACCGCGGTCGAGGTCGTGGAAGAGGGAGGGGTGCAACCTGCGCAGTAGTCGGGGCAGTACCTGTGGACCCTTCTATTGTTCAGGACCAGGTCCCTGCCGCAGATGTTCCAGCGGGACCGGCTCAGGCACCGGTAATTCCTATTGTGATTCCGGGCCTTCAGGAGACCCTAGCTCTGATTTTGATGGTGTGCACTAGTTTTGCACTGGTAGTCCCTATGTCTACTACTACCGCTACTTCTCAAGACGGGGGAGGCACTCAGACTCCAGCTGTCCGGACACCTGAGCAGGTTACCCAGGGGCTTCAGACACTGGGGGCAGCTCCAGCCCAGCCGGCTGCCCCAACCCAGGATTTTGTGGTCCCAGCTTTGGCAGACGATAAGCAACACAGGTTGGAGAGATTTAGTAGACTTCAGCCTCCGAATTTCAGTGGTACTGAGGGCGAGGATGCCCAGGGCTTCTTAGATAAGTTTCAGAGGATTTTTCGCATAGCAGGGATATTGGAGGCTAGTGGGGTCCCATTTACTACCTTCTAGTTCTCAGGAGCTGCACTCTCTTGGTGGGAGGCCTATGAGAGGCGTAGACCTGTTAATGCAACGCCTCTTACCTGGCGTCAGTTATCCATTCTTTTCCTGGAGAAGTATGTACCGCAGTCTTGTAGGGAGGAGCTGCGCAGGGAGTTTGAGAAGTTGCATCAGGGGTACATGACCGTGACGCAGTATGAGATGAGGTTCTCCGAGTTGGCCCGCCATGCTATTTGGCTAGTTCCCACGGATAGGGAGAGGATAAGAAGGTTCGTTAATGGCCTCACTTATCAGCTTCAGATTTTTCTGACTAGGGAAAGGGTATCTGGCGCTTCTTTTGAGGAGGTGGTTTACATTTCCAGAGAGATTGCGTCAGTTCGCCGCCGGGAGAGAGTCGAGAGGGAGTCCAAGAGGCCTAGAGGGTCTAGTAGTTTTCGTGGTGTTCATTCAGGAGGTCAGTCTCATCACAACAGAGGATGTTTATCTAGGCCTCCTCAGCTAGTCTGCCCAGCCTACAGTGGTGCATCATAAGGGCATGGTCCTCGCCGCTCTTATCCAGGCCATTCCTCATTCAGTGCTCTTCTAGCCTAGAGTTCATCTCGGCCACCATCAGTTCAGGGTTCCTCGGCGCATGGTTCTTCTAGTGGTTATTCTGGTTCTAGGGGTTCCCTTTAGTCCCCACCGTCATTTGCTGAGAGGGGTTGCTTTTAGTGTGGTGATCCGGGTCATATCAAGAGGTTTTGTCCCTATATTTTAGGTGGTTCATTCCAGTAGAGGAGCCAACCTTCAGATTTAGCACCAGTTACTTCACCACCCGCCCAGGCAGCTAGGGGTAGGGGCCGGTCATCTAGAGGCCGCCCTAGAGGGGGAGGTCGATCTAGTGGAGGTCAGGCTCGATTTTATGCACTTCCAGCCAGACCAGATGCTATGGCTTTAAATGTAGTGATTACAAGTATTGTTTCAGTATGTTACTGAGGTGCTTCGGTCTTATTTGATCCAGGTTCCACGTATTCTTATGTTTCATCATACTTTGCTCATTTTTTGGATATTCCTCGTGAGTCCTTAGTCACATCTGTTCATGTGTCGACCCCGGTGGGCGATACTATTATTGTGGACCGTGTGTATCGGTCGTGTGTGATATCTATTGGGGGTCTGGAGACCCGAGTGGATCTTTTATTGCTTAGCATGGTTGACTTTGGTGTGATATTGGGCATGGATTGGCTGTCTCCATGCCATATTGTTCTCGATTGTCACGCTAAGACCGTGACCTTAGCGATGCCAGGATTTTCAAGGGTTGAGTGGAGAGGTTCTATTGAGTATGTGCCCAGTAGGGTGATTTCTTACCTGAAGGCCCAACGTATGGTAGAGAAAGGGTGTTTATCATATTTGGCTTTTGTGAGGGATGTTAGTGCTGAGACTCCCACTATTGATTCTGTTTTTGTGGTCCGTGATTTTTTCGGACGTCTTTCCTGCTGACCTACCAGGCATGACACCTAACAGGGATATTGATTTTGGTATTGATTTGGTGTCAGGCACTCAGCCTATTTCTATTCCACCATATCGTATGGCACCAGTTGAGTTAAAGGAATTGAAAGAGCAGTTTCAGAAACTCCTAGATAAGGGATTCATTCGGCCTAGTGTGTCACCTTGGGGTGCACCGGTGTTGTTTGTGAAGAAGAAAGATGGTTCCATGAGAATGTGTATTGACTACAAGCAGTTGAACAAGGTTAAAATCAAGAATAAGTATCCTTTTCCTCGTATTGATGATTTGTTTGACCAACTTCAGGAAGCCAGGGTGTTCTCTAAGATTGATTTGAGATATGGGTATCGTCAGCTGAAGATTCGGGATTCTGATATTCCCAAGACAGCTTTCAGGACTCATTATGGTCACTATGAGTTTATGGTGATGTCTTTTGGGCTGACCAATGCCCCAGTAGCGTTCATGCATTTGATGAACAACGTGTTTCAGCCGTACTTGGATTCTTTTGTTATTGTGTTCATTGATGACATCTTGGTATATTCTCGTAGACAGGACGAGCACGCTCAGCATTTGAGAGTTGTTTTACAGAAATTAAGAGGGGAGAAACTTTATGCAAAGTTCTCCAAGTGTGAGTTCTGGCTTGGCTCAGTAGCTTTCTTGGGGCACGTGGTGTCCAGTGAGGGTATTCAGGTTGATCTGAAGAAGATAGAGGCGGTGTAGAGTTGGCCCAGACCGTCCTTAGCTACGGAGATTAGGAGCTTCCTTGGTTTGGCGAGATATTACCGTCGCTTTGTGGAGGGGTTTTCTTCTATTGCTTCGCCCTTGACCAAATTGACCCAGAAGGGTGCTCCGTTCAGGTGGTCAGGCGAGTGTGAGGAGAGCTTTTAGAAGCTCAAGACTGCATTGACCTCAGCTCTGGTGTTAGTATTGCCGTCAGCTTCAGGTTCTTATACCGTATATTATGATGCCTCGAGGATAGACATCGATTGTGTTTTAATGTAGGAGGGTAGGGTGATTGCATATGCCTCGTGCCAGTTGAAGACTCATGAGAAGAATTACCCAGTGCATGATCTCGAGCTAGCAGCCCTTGTTCATGGCTCTAAGATTTGGCGTCATTATTTGTATGGGGTGCATTGTGAGGTTTTCACTAAACACCGTAGTCTGTAGCATCTGTTTAAGCATAAGGATATGAATTTGAGTCGGAGGAGATGGTTGGAGCTTCTCAAGGACTATGATATCACTATTATATACCATCCGGGGAAGGCCAATGTAGTGGCCGATTCTTTGAGTCGCAGAGCAGAGAGTTTGGGGAGTCTAGCATATCATCCAGCAACAGAGAGACCATTAGCACTTGATGTTCAGGACTTAGTAGGCGAGTTCGTTAGATTGGATCTATCAGAGCCCCACCGAGTATTGGCTTGCGTAGCCTCCAGGTCTTCTCTTTATAATCGTATCAAAGAGTTCCAGTATGATGACCCACACTTGCTCGTTCTTCAGGATAGAGTCCGACGAGGTGATGCCAGGGATGTAGTTATTGGTGATGATGGGGTTATGAGGATGCAGGGTCGGATTTGTGTGCCCAATGTGGATGGGCTTCGAGAGTTGATTCTAGCAGAGGCCCATAGCTTGCGGTATTCCATCCATCCGGGTGCCGCGAAGATGTATCAGGATCTCAGACAACATTAATGGTGGAGGCGGATGAAGAAGGATATTGTTGAGTTTGTAGCTCGATGTCTCAACTTCCAGCAAGTCAAGTATGAGCACCAGAGGCCAGGTGGGTTGCATCAGAGGCTGGATATCCCGGAGGTGGAAGGGGGAGTGGATTACCATGGACTTTGTAGTTGGGCTCCCACGGACTTCAAGGAGGTTCGATGCTATATGGGTCATTGTGGATCGGTTGACCAAGTCCGCGCACTTCATTCCTGTTGATACTACTTATTCTTCGGAGCGGTTAGCTGAGATTTATATTAAGGAGTTTGTCCGGTTGCATGGTGTTCCAGTTTCTATCATTTCTAACAGAGGTACTAAGTTCACATCTCAGTTTTGGAGGGCCGTACAAAGAGTCTTGGGTACTCAAGTCAAATTGAGCACAACATTTCATCCTCAGATGGACGGGCAGACAGAGCGCACTATTCAGATTCTGGAGGACATGTTGCGTGCTTGTGTCATTGATTTCGGGGGTTCATGGGACCAGTTTCTACCACTCGTGGAGTTTTATTATAATAATAGTTATCAGTCGAGTATTCTGATGGCTTCGTTCAAGGCTTTATATGGGAGGAGGTGAAGATCTTCAGTCGGTTGGTTCGAGCCCAATGAGGCCAGGCTATTAGGCACAGATTTGGTACAAGATGCGTTGGATAAGGTGAAGTTGATTCAGGAGTGGCTTCGCACGGCGCAGTCTAGGCAGAAGAGTTATACGGACCGGAAGATCTGGGATGTGTCTTTCATGGTTGGGGAGAAGGTGCTACTGAATGTGTCACCCATGAAGGGTGTTATGCGGTTCGGGAAGAGGGGCAAGTTGAGTCCCCGGTTCATTGGGCCTTTTGAGGTGCTTTAGAGGGTTGGAGAGGTGGCTTATAGACTTGCTTTGCCACCCAGCTTATCGAGTTTCCATCCGGTGTTTCATGTTTCCATGCTCCGGAAGTATGTTGGTGACCCGTCTCATTTCTTGGATTTCAGCTCGGTTCAACTTGAGGGTGATATGTCATATGAGGTAGAGCCAGTGGCTATTTTGGGTCAACAGGTTAGAAGGTTGAGGTATAAGGATATAGCTTCAATAAAGGTGCAGTGGAGAGGGCAGCCGGTGGAGGAGGCCATCTGGAGACCGAGCGGGAGATGCTGAGCATATATCCTAACTTATTTGAGACTCCAGGTATGTCTCTAGACCCGTTTGAGGACGAACATTTGTTTAAGAGGGGGAGAATGTAACGACTAGGCCGGTCGTTCTGCGAGATTAGCCTTGTTTTCCTGTTTATGCTTTGTCATGTATTGTTTAGCCTATTTATGATGTGTTGGTTTGGTTGGTTCAGTTCCGGAGTGGTCGTGGTGAGAAATGAGACACTTAGTCTCTTAAGTTGGCCTTATGGTTGGAAAAGTCAACCGGGAGTTGACTATTAGGTAAACGACATCTGAATGTAGATTTTAGGGCTCAGATAGCTTCGTTAGGTGATTTGGTAGTTAGGAGTGTGTTCGGAATGTGGTTTAGAGGTCCGGAGTAGAATTAGGCTTGAATTGGCGAAATTGAGTTTTTGGCAATTTCCGCTCGGCAGTGAAAAATTAGCTATCGGGGTCAGAATGGAATTTCGAAAGTTGAAACAGGTTTGTAGCGTTATTTTGGATGTGTGTGTAAATTTTTAGGTCATTTAGACGAGTTTTGGGTAGTTTCGGCATCGTTGGTGATTTTGGAAAGTTTGAAAATCCTTAGGCTTAAATCATGGGTTGATTTGATGTTTCGGTGTTATTTTGGGTGTTCCGAGGGTTCGACTAAGTTCGGGTGATCATTTTTGACTTCTGGGTACCATTATTTGAGGTCCCGAGGGCTTCGTGATGAGTTCAGATGGTTAACAGAGGAGTTTTTGGCCTTAGAGGGTTGATGGTGTGATTTGTTCTGTGATTTCCGCAGGTGCGAATAGGGCATCGCAGGTGCGGAAAATGAATAAGGGGGAGAAGGACCGCAAATGCAGACGATTGGCCGCACCTGCAAAGTCGCAGGTGCGGTAGATGAAGCGTAGGTGCGGAGGTCGACTTTTAATGAAATCTCGCAGGTGCGCATCTGGGGCCGCAGGTGCGAGAAATGTTCCGCAGGTGCGGTAGTCACAGGGCAAAAAGTATAAAAGGATGCCTTCACGAATTTTTCTTATATTTCACCATATTTGAAGACGGGTTTGGAGATTTTTGAGGGATTTTGAAGAGGGATTAAACGCAAACACATTGAGGTAACATTTTTGAACCTAATACTCGATTCTATGTTGGTATTTGACTGATTAATCACGAAACTTGTGGGATTTAATGGTGTAATTTGAGGGGTTAGGGCTTGGAAATTGGAGACCTTTAATTGGGGATTTGAGGGGTCACTTGAAGTTCGATTTTGATGTTCTTGGTTTTTATAGACTTGTGGGAGGATGAGGATTCTTGTGATGTGATTTTTATCGAATTCTGAGATGTGGGCCCGAGGGTCGGGTTTGGCCAATTTCGGGATTTTTGGTTGAATTTGATAATTTTCGAGTGGGCTTCATTCCTTAGAATATATTAATGATATAAATATGATTTTTGGTAGATTAGGAGCAATCAGAGGCCAAGTCTAGAGGCAAAGGCATTGAGGGCTAGGATTTTAGCCGGTTTTGAGGTAAGTAACGTTTCCATACTTGATTCTGAGGGTTCGAAACCCCGAAGTATATGCTATTTGATTATAATTTAGGTGACGGGCGTGTGGGCGTACACTGAGTGATTTGTGGTCTGACTCATCCCATGGCACTGTCTAGTAGTTATTTCGAATTGATATCCGCACTTTTATTGATGTGGTAAATGTGAACATGCTAGAAATCATATTAAGTCAAATGCTAGGGCTTCACGCTGAAAATGCTGAGACCCGAGTGGTCGCATATTGCTGTCTCCTTATGTGTTTATTTGATTTTTGATATTCCTACCATAGCATATCATTTCATGCCTCAGTCTCAGTGATTGTTGATTTTATATATTTATCATAATTTCGGGCTAGTTCATGCATCTGTGAGCCCATGTGAGTGAGACTGGAGAGTAATGACTGAGTGAGGCCGAGAGCCTGTTATTTAGACATTTATGAGATCAGATTGCACACCGCAGCGGTACTCTGATCATGCCTTTGTTGGCTTGATATAGATCTTGGGCCAATAGGAGCCCCTCCAGAGTCTTTACACCCCCAGTGACCACATTGACATTGAGGGATGGATCTTCCTTGGACATGGATCTTGTCTGAAGTTGATGATATGTGAGGGATGGATCGTCCCTGGACATGGATCTTGTCCAAGTGTTGTATTCCGGAGATGGATCTTCTCCGTGGGGGCTAGATTGGCCTTTTCCTCAGTACAGTCACTACGGTCACCGGTGTTTATGCATATTCTGGGATTGATTTTCCCAGGGCCTGAGATCCATATACAGTACTGAGTGGACTTCTGTGTGAGAGTTGTGAGCACTATGTGGATTTCCACACTGTTGATACATTGGCATGTAGAGTACTGAGATATACCTGGGTTACTTATCATATCGGTCATATTCTGTTTTCATTATCTGTTGAAACTGTGAGCATGCCTAAATTTTGTGTACTGTTTTATTACAATTATTGAGGTTTAGTCCGTCACTATATCTCAGCCTGTAGTTTGTGTTCGTTACTTCTGAGCTGGTGTACTCATGTTACCCCCTGCACCTTGTGTGCAGATCCAGGTACTGCGGGACCCGGTAGTGGTTGCTGAGCTGCAGTCAGAGTTCCTGTGGAGGCATCGAGGTAGCAGTTGGCGATCGCAACCTCGATTATCTCCTTCTCTATCCACCTGTCATATTTACTTATTTCAGACAACTTTGTGTCGGCTCTGTATTTTGATATTTTGATGTAGTAGCTCATGAATTGGTGACACTAGATCTGGTTTCGGGTTTTCCTTTATTTATGTTATCAGTGATGTTAAACCCTTAAATGCTTTTATAAAAACGAGACTCTTGATGTAACTATAATGATTTTTCATGAAAATAACTTTTAGCGATGAAATGTGTATCTTGCCTGATTTCACGATAGGTGCCATCATGACCGGGTATTTGGGGTCGTGACAAACGTGTTGTTGTAGATCCAGGTAGCTCGGCCAACATAATCAGGTCGAGGATCGTAGAGCAGCTCGGGCTGCTAGATCAAATTGTACCAGCATCTCGAGTCTTAAACGACTTCAATATCGCTAGCGAAACAATGAAGGGAGAGATCATCCTGCCCGTGAATGTGGTCGGGACCATCCAGGACACAAAATTTCATGTCATCAAAGGTGACATGAGGTACGATCCGTTGCTCGGAAGGTCGTAGATCCACAACATGAGGGCGATACCGTCGATTCTTCACCAGATGATGAAGTTTCCAACAAAAGATGGGGTGAAAACAGTTTATGGGGAGCAACACGCATCAAAAGAGATGTTTGCAGTTCATGATTTGACACTAACACCGACACCTCCGACCTCAGAGAAATCAAACATCAAAGACAAGAAGATGGCTAAATAGCAATCACAGTCCACAGCCTCGACCGAATCCAAGGAACAGGTACTCGAGGATGAAGAAGAAAGTTTCCTCACCCCTCGAGCCTTCGTCACTCCCGAGGAATCAGATGCAACGAAGTCCACAGTCGAGGAACTGGAGCAGGTGATATTTATCGAACAACTACCAGAACGAAAGGTATACCTAGGAATGGGGTTAACCCCCAAACTCAGGAAAAAAACTCATCCAATTCCTTATCAATAACATAGATTGTTTTGCGTGGTTCTATTTAGACATGACAGGGATCCCACCGGAGGTAACAACACATCATTTAAGTCTCGACCCCGGGTATAAACCAGTAAAGCAAAAGAGAAGGCCGTAGTCCGAGGTAAAACATGCATTCATAAAGGACGAGGTAACTAAACTTCTCAAAATAGGTTCCGTTAGGGAAGTAAAATATCACGAATGGTTAGCCAATGTGGTCGTAGTTCCTAAAAAAGTAAACAAGCTTATAATGTGCGTATTTTAAATATTTAAACAAGGCATGCCCTAAAGACTCCTTTTCAATGCCTAACATCGATCGTATGATCGACGCCACGGCCGTCCACGAGATCCTTACTTTTCTCTATGCCTACTCCGGGTACAACCAAATTCAAATGAACCCGAAGGACCAGGAAAAGACTTCATTTATCACTAAATATGAAACATATTGTAACAATGTAATGCCCTTCGGGCTAAAGAATGCGGGAGCTACATACCAACGCCTAGTTAATAAAATGTTCGAACAACAGATAGGTAAGTCGATGGAAGTTTTCATTGACGATATGCTAGTTAAGTCCCTGCGCACAGAGGACCATTTGACTCATTTTCGGGCAACGTTCGAGGTTCTGAGAAAATACAACATGAAACTCAACCCCGAGAAACACGCTTTCGGAGTCGGCTCGGGCAAGTTTCTGGGATTCATGGTATCAAATAGGGCGATCAAGATCAGCCCCGACAAAATTAAAGCCATCGAAGAGATCACCATCTTGAACAATGTGAAGGTCGTACAACAGCTTACCAGGTGGATAACTGCTTTGGGCAGATTTATCTGGAGGTTATTGGATTGGAGTCACAGATTCTTCTCTTTGCTCAAAAAGAAGAATGATTTTGCATGGACTCCAGAATGTCAGCAAGCGTTGGAGGAATTAAACGGTACTTATCGAGCCCACCTCTGCTTCACACTCCGAAGGCAGATAAGAAACTATATTTATACTTGGCAGTGTCCGAGGTAGCGGTAAGCAACGTGCTAGTTCCGTAGGATAAAGGTACACAATCTCCTGTTTATTATGTAAGTCAAACCCTAGAAGATGCTGAAACTAGGTATCCACATTTAGAAAAGTTAGCACTAGCATTATTAAGTGCATCTACAAAACTGAAACCATATTTCCAATGTCACCTTATATGTGTGTTAACTACTTATCCGCTTCGAAATATTTTGCACAAGACCGAGTTATCGGGCCGATTGGACAAATGGGCCATCGAGCTTGGTGTGTACGATATTGAATATCAACCCCGAACGGCTATCAAGTCTCATATTCTAGCAGACTTTGTGGCTGGTTTTACTCCTACCCTCGTACGCGAGGTAGAGAATGAACTACTACTAAAGTTAGGTACCTCTACGGGTGTATGGACCCTTTTCACAGACTGTAACAACCTGACCGGTCGTTTTGCATTCTAGGACCCCGTGCCCCTAAATGATACTTCTCGTAGTTTCTTTTACTGATTTATGACTTGCGGGGATGGGTGGTTTGAGGTTTGGAGGAGTTTGAAGTGGTATAGGAACACTTAGTTCCTTAAGGTTAGCCTTAATAGCCAAGTTTGACTTCAGTCAACCTTTTTAGTAAACGACCCTGGAATCGAGATTCGAGGGTTCCGCTGGCTTCGTATGTTGATTTCGGACTTGGGTGTGTGTTCCGAACGAGTTTTGGATGACCCGAGAGCATTTCGGCGCCAAATAGTGAAGTAAGAATGTCCTTAAGTTCAAATTGAGGTTTAGAACATAATTTTGTGTTAACGAGGTCCGAACGGAATTCCAAGACCGGGAATAGTTCCGTTATGTCATTTATGACTTGCTTGCAAAATTTGGTGTCATTCCGAGTTGTATAGATAGGTTCGGCGTATTGTTAGCGAATTCAAAGAACTTGAAGTTCTTAAGTTTGATCCAATAGGTTTGGGGTATGATTTTTAGATTTAGCGTTGTTTCGGACGTTTCGAAGGCTCGAGTGAGTCTGTATTATGATTTAATACTTATTGGTATATTTGGACGGGGTCTCGGGTGGGCCCAGATGCCATTCGGGCATCGAGCGAGGAAAAAACGAACCAAAAATGATTGTTGGTAAAACAGACCTGGTGCGACCGCACCTGCGGAGGTCATGTCACAAGTGCGAGACCTCCTTTGCGGTCCCAGTCTCACAGGTGCGACTCCTAAGGGTGTTACCAATTTCCGCAGGTGCGGACTCCGCTCCCCAGGTGCGAAAACAGGCCCCCTTCCCCTTCTACGCAGGTGCGAAATTTCTCTCGTAGGTGCGAGACCGCATGTGTGGTCCTCGAGCCGCAGGTACGAAAAGCCTGTAGGCAGTGCACTTCGTTTTAAACTCGGGACTTAGCCATTTTTGAACACTTTCTTCATTCTTGGGCGATTTTGAGAGCATGCAAGAAGGGTATTCGACCTAGCTACTGTAAGGTGAGTAATTCCTACTATAAACTTAGCTTAATACTTGAATTCCTAGGTAGATTAACACATTAAATTAGTGGAAATCATGGGTTTAGAGTAAAACATAGGTTTTTGATAAAAATGGGAAATTACCAAGAAATGTGTTACGGAACCGTACAAAAACCATATAATGTAGATCCTTAGGCTATGGGTAAGTATTTCCTCCGGAAATTTCCGGAATCTGAACATGTGGGCCCGGGGGTGTATTTTGGGATTTTGCAATTTAGGCTGAAACAATCATTTAAATATAGAAATTTCATACTTTTGAGTATAGATTGATTTATTTATGCAATATTTGACTAGTTTCGAGTCCTTGGGCGACGAATTTGGAGTTTCAGGTGCGTTCTTGACCCGGAAAGTAGGCTTGACACAAGGTAAGTCTCCTTTCTAACTTTGTAAGAGGAAATTGTTCCCATAGGTGAATATGAATAATTGCATGTCATTATTTGTGGGGGATACTAACGCACGAAGTGACGAGATTCCGTGCGTAGCTACTATTATGTCGTGTCGGGGAGTTTAGGATTCACAAGCATGCTTTATGTGCCGTAACTATAATCGTAAATGTTAATCTAGGTTGCCTAATATCATTGAATTATTAAGTGAATATCTAGGAGGTTACATTCTGAAATTTATATTATTGAAACCTTCTCTGTAAGTATATTCTCTACTGAATTTCTTGATTTCCTGTTAATTATGTGTATATATACGGGAATCTGCATCGCATGTATGATTCGCGAACAGGGTAGCCCTACTATTATGTCAACCGCGTCGCATGTTCGATCCTGAGCGGTGTAATATATGCATCTATGGTTCGAGCCGTTCGACCCTTCGGCAGTGCACATTTACTTTCGCGTTGTGTCAGCCGTACGTTCATGGCATGTTATGTGTTTATTAGATGTCGGGTGTTCTGTGATTATGTATCTGCTAAATACCATGAGAAATGAAACCTAGGTAAATTGTAGGGGTGGGCATAAAATCCGAAAAGCCGAATTCTGAACCGAACCGAATTAATTCGGTATTTCGGGTTCGGTTATTTCGGTTTTTCGGTCTAATTCAGTATTAATTTTTTGGTATTTCGGTATTTCGGTTCGGTTCTCGGTATTACAATTTTAAAAATTCGGTATACCGAAATACCGAATATACCGAAATTTTAAGTATATTTTTTTTTGGACCCTACCTAATACCTATACCCACCCAGTGCCTAGCCCCAGCCAGCCCAATGTAATTCTTGTCGCCCCATCACCCAAGCCCAAGCCCAACTTAGACTCTCAGTTCTCAAACGTAGGAGTTAGGTTAGGAAATTTCATTTCGTCTCTGTCAGACTCTCACCGTCTCAGTTAGGTTAGAGTTAGACGCAGACGCAGTCACTCACTCTTCAGTTCTTCTTCTTCACGACTTCACCACGCCGGCCGCTGCAATTCGTATTCGTCACGACTTCACCCACGCCTGCCAAACCACTAGAGAACACAAAAAGTAAGTAAACGCCATCTCAATCTTCTAATTCCCCTTTTCTTTCTTTGTGTATATACAATTTTTACCATTTTTAATTTCATTTTTGCTTGTTTGGTTTTTGTCATTTGGTGTAAAAATGCAGTCGCGTTGGTGATTCCGAGTTCCGACTCCTCTCTCCTCACCCCTCACTCAATCATTGGATTATT
>ML310150.1:2603-24722 GCA_005239505.1 Nicotiana paniculata
TTCCCTTTCGCATCTGCGCCTCTGGTCTCGTACATGCAGACTTGCAGATGCGATTAATTCTACTCTCCTGCGAACCCAGCCCAAATCCTCTAAATCCGCATCTACGACTCACCAAATGCACCTGCAACCTTGCACATGCGGCTTCCCATCCCCAGGAGCAGAAAACACCAGCGGAATCAGCAATCTCCCAAAGTCCAAAAAATAAAATTAACCACTCAAAACTCACCCAAGGCCCTGGGGACCTCAACCAATAATACCAATAAGTCATATATCAAACCTAAGAACTTCTAAACATCCAATTTGGCAAACGATTTCGAAACCTACCAAACCTCGTCCGAATTACCTCAAATTCTACGCACACGTCACAAATGACACCACGAACCTAACTCCAACTTCCGGAGTACCGTTCTGACCCCGACATCTAATTTTCCACTGCCGACCAAAATTGCCAAATTTCCATCTTTCGCCGATTCAAGCCTCACTCTACTACGGATCTCCAAATTACATTGCGGACGCGCTTCTATGTCCAAAATTACCTAACGGAGCTAACTGAATCATAAAAATCCAAATCCGAGATCGTTTACTCATAAGTCAACATCCAATTGACTTTCCAACTTAAGCTTCTAAATATGAGACTAAGTGTCTCATTCTACTCTGAAACCACTCCGGACCTGAACCAACCAACACGATATGATAAAATACAACTGAAGAACACAAAAGGAAGAAGTAATGGGGGAAATGAGGCTATAACTCTCCAAGCGACCGACCGGGTCGTTACATCCTCCCCCTCTTAAACAAATGTTCATCCTCGAACGAGTCTAGAAACATACCTGGAGTGTCAAATAGGTATGGATATCTTCTATGCATCACCCGCTCTGTCTCCCAGGTGGCCTCCTCCACAAGCATTCATCTCCACTGCACTTTCATTCAAGTTATGTCCTTTGACCTCAACTTACGAACCTGCCGATCCAAAATAGCCACCGGCTCCACATCATAAGTCATATCACCCTCCAACTGAACCATGCGGAAGTCCAAAACATGGGATGGATCGCAAACATACTTCTGGAGCATGGAAACATGAAATACCGGATGCACATTCGACAAGTTGGTGGCAAGTAAAGCTTATAAGCCACCTCCCCTATCCTCTGAAGCACCTTAAATGGCCCAATGAACCGAGCGATCAACTTTCCCCTCTTTCCAAACCTCATAACACCCTTTATGGGTGATACCTTCAGGAAAACCTTCTCCCCAACCATAAAAGACATATCACGAACCCTCTTGTCCGCGTAGATCTTCTACCTAGATTGCGCTCTGCAAAGACGCTCCTGAATAAATTTCACCTTATCTAATGCATCATATACCAAGTATGTACCCAAGACCCTAGCATCACCCGGCTCAAACCATCCAACTGGAGATCTACACCTCCTCTCATATAAAGCCTCGTAGGGAGCCATCTGAATACTCGACTGATAACTATTATTATATGCAAACTCTGCGAGCAGTAGAAACTTGTACCATGAACCCCCAAAGTCAATAAAAGCTATAGGTTGACCATATGATCTACAAACCAATCACTTAAACAAATCAATTTGCACATTCAATATACAGAAGGGGGATATAACTGGGTGTTAAAGATATCTCAGATCTTAGTGGCAAAGAGAATGGCCTTATAACCTCAAGCCCTAGTGTGTCATAGTTATCAAGGGTCTCAAATGGACCCCGAGCAGCACTCACACTAGGGAGATCAATAGAGAATGCCTTAGTGGCCTTGGATTTCAGCCAGGCAAGAGTTACAGGTTTAGAGTAGTATAGGTAAGCAATGAGGGTGAGAGAATAGTGATCAAATGGTAGAGTTTGAAGAGGTGAAATTATGATTTATAAATAGATGTAGCAGGGGTGATTACACAATGATCATACAAGCAAAGAAGATAAACAACAATCATAAAGACATGCTGATATCACAAGTTCACACACTTAGCATATTGGGCAGAGAACATTTTGTAGGAAGCAGGGGATTATGGCTTCTAGGATTACAAAACTAATATACAAAGATGCATTATGCCAAACAAGATAAAAATAGAGCACAAATGCTGAACAGCATAAGTTAAACATAACAACTTACATCAATAAGGCAAAATAGTGTCAAACATTAAAGGGAAACACAAGTTAAGAAGCTATTCTAAAATTCCCCAACTAATTACTAAGGAATACAGAATCGGGCAAGCTAGAGACATAATGAGTGATAAAAATTACAATAGGAGAAAGGCATACTTAGAGTGAACGTCTTAACATAGATTAGGGAACATTATAGACACAAGTCGATCACTATAGGGACCCAGGACAAAGCAGGAAACAATTGGCTCAAACCCGACCCCTTGGCCCATGTCTCAAAATCCGACAAAATTTACAAAACTTGGAATCCTATTCACTCACGAGTCCATACATATTAAATTTATCAAAATCCGACACAGTTTGATCCCTGAAATCCTCCCATCAAACTCTCCAAAATCCCAAGCCCTAACCCCTCATTTTCACCCCTAATTTCCACTAATTAAATGATTAAACAACAAAAATCACCATAGATAGGAGTATTAGAGCTCATGCAACTTACCTCACTGAATACCCCTTGAATCTCCCTTCAAAATCACTCCAAAAGCTCCAAAAACTGACTTGAAAATGGTGGGAATGCACCAAAATTCGCGAAGTGTTCTTTTTCTACTTTCTGCCCAAAGCTTTCGCACCTGCGGCCAAATATCCGCTCTTGCAAAACCGCACCTGCGAAAATCACTTAAGTCCTCAAATTTCGCACCTGCGCCCCAGGTTCCGCACCTGCGGACGCGCGCCTGCGTATCTTTTCCATTTCTGCGGAATTGTCCAAACATCTGCCTTCCGTATCTGCTCCCCAGGTCTCGCATCTGCGGGCTCGTAGATGCGACCAATTCTACGCTCCTACGGACCCAGCCTAGGTCATCTAAATCCGGATCTGCGACTCACCAAATGCATCTGTGACCTTGCACCTACTGCTCCCCATTCCTAAGTGCGGAAAACACAAGCAGCCTCAAAAACCAGCAGAATCAGCTATCTCCCAAAGTCTAAAAATCGATCCGATAACCACTCGAAACTCATCTGAGGCCCTCGGGACCTCAACAAATAATACCAACAAGTCATATATCAACATACGAAATTAGTCGAACCTTCCCAACACTCAAAACAACATTAAAACACAAAATTACCCTCGGTTCAAGCCTAAGAACTTCTAAGCTTTCAATTTCCGCAAATGACGCCGAAACCTGCCAAACCACGTACGAATGACCTCAAATTTTACACACACATCAAAAATGATACTACGAACCTACTCCAACCTTTGAAATTCCATTCCGACCCCGATAGCTTGTTTACCACTACCGACCAAAATCACCAATTCTTCAACTTTCGTCGATTCAAGCCTAATTCTACCACGGATCTCCAAATCACATTACGGACTTGCTCCTAAGTCAAAAATCACCTAACGAAGCTAACCGAACCTTAAAAATCAAACTCTGAGATCGTTTAATCATAAGTCAACATCTAGTTGAACTTTCGAACTGAAGCTTCTAAATAGGAGACTAAGTGTCTTATTCCATTCCGAAACCACTCCGGACTCGTACCACCCAACACGATACGATAAAATACAGCTAAAGAATACAAAAGGAAGTAGAAATGGGGGAAACGGGGTTATAACTCTCAAAACGATCGGCCGGGTCGTTACATTGTTTTATCTACATTTATTTTACTGATGAAAAATAACACATTCTTTCTGTGTAGAAATAATCCCTAATAAATTAAAAGGAAGAATCGAAGATTTGAGACAAAAAAAGAAGGAGTATCGAAAATTCAAATGCAAAATCAATCAAGGATTTGGTAGAAAATTAAGTAAGGATACTATAGGAAGGACGTTAATATAAGGAAATCAAGTACACGAAACTATGCACTGAAGATTCCTCCATCAAAGGATACTATCAACGGAATCAAGGGATCTGATTTGATACTTCAAATAACGGGAATATCTGCCCAGTAAAGGAAAAATCCAATCAAGACCACAAGTCAAGGCAAATCAACAGAAGCAATACCTTATTCTCGGAAAGAATCACTCTACGATTCTTTCTGAGATCAACTCCCTTGGGTTTGCAATTTCTCAAGATTCAAAAGACAAAAAGACCTAACGGAGTATAAATATACATTTGTACCGGCCTAGAAGAGATATACTTTGATCGAACCACTATCAATCTTTTTGTTCTACTCCAAACAAGCATTGTAGTCTATTCTAGATCTACTGTGTAACTAGGGAGAGAAGAAATAGAGAAAAAACACTAGTGAGGTATTGTATCGAGAAGCGAGAAAAGAAGTAATATAGTGACGAAGTTGTTGGTATATAACAACACCAACCCTCCTGTATCAAGAAACTTCAAATACTCGAAAGAGAACAACATTGCAACCCAAAGGGATTGGAAGTGGGATCCACATTGAATCTGAATTAGTATAAAAATCCGTTGTCTTTAATTCCTGCATTTTTACTTCTGCTTTCATTTAGATTCTGCCTTTATTTTTAGTTGACTATTTGGTAAACTTGTCAACTACTTAGGATACAAATAGGATAATCGACAATTCCCTCCCCCCCCCCCCCACTACCCCCTTGTACTTTCACCTACATCAACCTTAAGTTAATATATAATAATAACTGGATTAACCGTTTATATTTTTGTTGATATTTAGTGAATTTCTCAATACGTATACAAGGTCTGCACAAAAATTTCTGGTTCAAGTGAACCGTTATCTTCTATTGTGGATCCGACATCACCATAATAATACACCTGGTGGCTAGTCTAAAGTGTGTCATCTACATCGACACTCAGTAATAATCAGAAGAGTTTAAGTTATATACATTATCAAAGTAAAAAAAAAACTGTACTATCAGATCATATTTTCAATTGTAATAGATAACTTGTCTTATCTTCAAGACTATAAAATCTCACATTTTAAGAATGCTTACCTATAAATAAGTATCTTTGGATGACCTGATAGAGTAATTTTTTGTTAACACTATGTATATAACTTAGGGTCTTAGCAGAGCTCAAAATGCGTCCTTTATTTTCTTTTGTTTTGTAGTTCTCGGTAGACGTCAAAATTTGACCTGTGTTCTTGAAATATAAATGATTGACCTTGGTTTTTTAGTGGGGCTGGACAAATGGATTTGATGCCCAATTTTCATGTTTAAAGGGTCAAATTCCTATAACGATGCTTCTCCCAAAAATCTATTGATCCAACTTTAGTCAAAATGGTAATGTTTGCAGCTTTATCCATATTCTCTACTTGCACATGCATGTGCACATTTTGAATTGAAAATTAAGTTTAACTTCATGATTAGAGAAAAGAGATAGACTTGGTCTTTGTAATAATTATACATAGAAATTGATTTTAAGTGAGTTATTGTTCATGTATTTAGATCCCTAAAATATCAGTCTTTTAAAGGGTGTAAGCACAAGACACGTTTCATCTGACATGAAGCGAGACATAAGCCTCGAGTGTCGGGGTGTAAACCCCATGAATATCATAATCATATAAATCACAAAAAAAAGTTAAAATAAAGGAAATAAAATAAAATTACAATTTTAGGAAAATGCATGTAAGTATATAAACATGCTAACGTATGTACAAACATGTTGCGCTAATGTATTTTGGTTTATTTTGGTGTGTGTGGGGGCTTTTATTTATTAATTATTTTTTTTTGGGATAGATAGCTGATTGAATTACTCGAGCTATGCATTTGTAAAGCTTACAAAAGGTGATTAATACATAATTAGTTGCCAAGAAATTGCACAAGAAATTATTTTTTCATACCTAGAGAAGTGAAAGAAGAAAGGGTGCATTTTACCTATAGCATAGTTGTGATTTGGCTGTAAATTAAAAATGATAGTACTAATAATTCATAAAATAAAAGGAATAATAATAGAAAGTTGAAAAGCTAGCTAAACTAGAAGAGTTTCTGAAATACTAAATTTAACTCAAACACAATATTTTCTGAAATAATGTGTCTAGAACAGTTTCTAGACCAGTATGATCGCAAAACACACTCCAAATCAATGAAGTAGTTACTAAAAAAAATAACTTGATTTTGATTCATCTTCACTTCTTTTAAATTTTGATATTCCTTTTTGAAATGTCAAATCATGGCATTATGCTTTTAATTACTCTTTCCCATGGTAGAGAGACTTTGTATGGAAAATAATAAGTTTGGTAGAAGACGGACTTGAAATTTCGTTCCTCAACAAAGTGTTCACTCTACCGATGAGTTAAATCGCTCGATTTGTACTAAAATAAGTAGCATTTATTTTCCAAGTCAGGAAAATTGTTCTTTTTGTGATCAATAGTATAGTAGTTAAGCATTCAACATTGGGTTTCAAAATATTATATATCATGGAGACTTGCTAGAATATTTGATCCTTCGAAGAACAGCATTCTCTCGACTCAAACCAGAAGAATGTCAAATAGGGAGAATAAAGCAAGAAAAGAAAAAAAGAAAGATAAGGCTCATCATTATTAAGTTCAGTTCTTTTTGGAACTTTAGAAATACTACAATAAGCCCAGCAAAAATTACAAACTAGTCAAAGGACGGTCTATCTTATTGTCACGACCCGGAATTCCTATCTTCGGGATCGTGATGGCGCCTAACATTTCACTTGCTAGGCAATCCAGCTTTAGAGAATCGTTAAGCCAGTTATTATTCAATTTCAGTAAATAGAGTCAATTAAGCCGCAATGAAATAAAACCGAGTGCGGAATTATACAAAATCCCATAATATTTACTACAATCCGAATCTGGAATCACAATTTACGAGCTTCTTGGATTTTCTACAAACAGAGTCTGAAAAAAATACAACTGTTTTGAATGACAAGGAACAGTAAAATAGGGGAAAATAGAAGGGGATTTCAAGGTCTACGGACGCCAGCAGATCTACCTCGAGTCTCCAATGAGTAAATCCCAGTTGCTACGCCTAACGATCAGCTAGGACCAATGCCAAAATTTGTGCAAGAAGTGCAGAGTGTAGTATGAGTACAACCGACCTCATGTACTCTGTAAGTGACGAGCGTAACCTCGACGAAGTAGTGACGAGAATAAGGCGAGTCATTCGCACTACAACCTCTACGCAGTATATAATAAAGATTTAACAGCTACAACCTCAAGAAATAAGCTAGTGACATTCAGAATTACAAATCCTTAAAGTCAAATGAAAATACTGTAAAACCAACACAGGTCAAGGAAATAGAAACACATAGGTGGTTGCGGCACCCAGCCTGATCCCACCGTATAACACAGAATCCTCCTTTATTTCACGTATCAACATCAACAACAATAAATAATATATATATATGTTGCGACGTACAACCCAATCCCAACATATCACAATATCAGTATCATAATTCACTTTTATTTTACCGAAACAATCCACCCTTATTCCACGTGTTGCGGCGTGCAATCCGATCCCACCGTACATTACAAATTCACCCTTATTACAACATATGAATCCACCCCTTTTTCACCTGTTGCGGCGTGCAACCCTATCCTACGATATCAATACCAAATACTCAATGTGCACACTAAAATTTACAATTCAAATCACGAAAAGCATTTACGATCAATAAATAACAAACTGAACCAAATACGAAACCTTGTACAACATGGGAATCTACCTAAGTAATACTACACAGCGAGACCAATCCAGTAATTGACAATTAGAAGGTGCAAATAAACCAACTTAAGCAAATAGCAGGAAATCATAAAACTATGAAAAGATCTAACATCATTAATAGGAGAAGACATTGATTAACGGGTAGCAGTTAAGCGTGGAAAGCATTTAGAGCATATAACAATGAAGACAAGGAAAGAGATAATTAAGGATAAGCGGAAAATCAAAGAAAACAAATAATTCAGCGACACATAAGCACTCTTCACCTCGCATATACGTCGCTCACATGAAAATCACATAGCACATAGTCTGAGGGTTCCTAATTCCCTCTAGTCAAGATTAAACACGACACTTCCCTCACTCCAAAGATCACCCAATGCTTCATCACTGCTTTTCCTTTCAAACAAGCCTTCGAACCAACAATATCTAGCAAATTACCAACCAAACGATTCAAATTAAGCCTTAGAAACTACCCACGATTGCAAAGGATTTAATTTAGGTCATTATTCAAAAAATCAACTCCCCGGACCGCTTGGTCCAAACCCGAAATTCGGACCAAAACCTGATTAACCATTCACCCCTAAGCTCGGTTATGTAATTTGTTTTGAAATCCGACCTCAATTTGAGGTCTAAATCCCAATTTTACAAAAAAATTTAATTCTACCCAAACACCCAATTTTCACCATGAAAACACTAGATTTTATGTTGAAATATTCAGAAATATAGTGAAAGGTTGAAAGAAAATGGATTAGAGTCACTTAACAATGATTTGGGGAAGAAGGGTGCTTGGGAAAATCGTCTCTAGGGTTTTCTTGTTTTGAAAATTTGAAGAATGAGAGAAAATCCCGTTTTTAGCTATTTGATCAGTTGCATATGGCACATTTGCGATCGGTGGTTCACAATTTCGAACAACGCAAATGCGAAGAAACAACCGCAAATGCGAAATTCTCCCATTTATGTTGTCATCACATTTGCGATGATTTTTTCGCAAATGCGAACTTTCATTTTCCGCAAATAACCGTTTGATCGCAATTGCGATCACTGTATCCCCATGTCCCACTTCGCAAATGCGAACATCAGGTGTCGCAAATGTAAAGCCTGACCTCACAATTGCTAGGTCTATGGTCTGCACCAGAACCGAAGCACACCAGTAATATTTATAAGTCCAAATTCATTCTGTAGCATATTTGAAACTCACCCGAGCTCTAGGAGCTCTTAACTATATATGCACACAAGTCTAAAAATATCATACGAACATTTTCGCGTAATCGAATCACCGAAATAACACTTAGAACTACGAATTTAGCATTAAATCAAAGAAAATTTTCTAAGAAAACTCATGAACTTCTATTGTCACAACCGGACATCCAAATCACGTCAAACCAACTTCGTTTCTCACCAAATTTGACAGACAAGTCATAAATATATTATTGAACCTATACCTAGTTCTAAAACTAAAATACAGACCCGATATCAATAAAGTATAACATTGGTCAAACTTTCAAAGTTATTAAGCTTTTAAACTTTCAAATTTCAACAAAGCGTAATAACTCGGGTTAAGAACTTCTAAATTTGATTCCGAGCATATGCCCAAATCCAAAATCACGATACTGACCCACCAGATCCATCACAATACGAATCCGAGTCCGTTTGTCCAAAACGATGACCGAAGTCAACCCAAATGGATTTTAAGACAAAAGTTTCATATTTTTCTTAGTTTTTAACATAAAATCTTTCCATAAAAAGTACATGGAATGCGCACGTAAATGGAGGAGGGGTAATATGAGGTATTTAAGGTTTCAAAGAGCATTATTAGGTTAAAAAATATAAGGTGACCTATCGGGTCATCGCACTTGTTCTTCTCCCGTTCGGCCCCACTAGTTCGCAGGGGCAGAGGGAGAGTAGAACCTACGGTTTCGGCTGAAGTCAGTAACTTTGGTCCAAACTATATATTTGTTTTATGAAATTCATTGAACATGTATAAATTATTAATTAGAACCCAGTAACTTAAACAATTTAGAATCTTGAACCCACAAATTTCAAATTTTGTCTCAGTCTCTACTAGTTAGACTAGCTAGTGAGCGGTTCTTTCGAACTGGAAGCAAACTTGGCTTTCTTGAAGCTATAAATAGAGGCTTTGATACCTTACATACATACTTTTAATAATTTAATAACTGAAGAGAGGTCTTACATGAAGTTGAGAGTCTTGTTTAGTAGCCAAGGATGACTTGCCTACTTTATTTGATAGTTCAAAACAAAAAAAAAGAACATTTTCATTTGGTAGCAGCAAGTCATCCTAGCTATCTCTTGTATCACTTTTTTGAACATGATTTTTGGTTGAGTTTAACTATTACACCAAAAGATATAGGTAACTCTCCGATAAAAATAAAATTTATAATCGTCAAAACCAGTTAGGCTAGATGCCAGGCAACCTCAATATGTAATTATGATTTAATTATCAAAATACTTTTATATTATTAATAATATAAGTTAAACTCTTTACTAAAGAGAAATCTAGATTGACGAGAGCATGTTGATAATGAGGAAGCTATTCTATCAAACATGCAATAATATTATCACCTCAATTAGTATAGGAGATGACAGAGGAATAAATTATGTATTTCACTCTTTTTATTTATTTATTTATTTTTTTTTTTTGAGTCAACAAGAATGAATTTTTGTTGGTGATCGAGATTTGGATTTCAACACTCTTCTATTATTCTAATCTTTTTCTTTCTGTCATTTTTTTTCCTATTTTTGGATGGGGATGGGTTCTTCTATGCTTCTTCTTATGTAGCCGGAGCTAGAGTTTAAACTACGGGTCGACCGAACTCAATAATTTAGGTTCATATTGAAATATTTATCATAAGAAATTTATTGAATATGAACAAGGACTATTTTTGGTCCTGTGAGCTTAAAAGAACTAAGATTTCGAACCCGTAAACTTCAAATCCTGGTCTCGCCTCCGATTTCCCGCACAAGAAGATTTATGCTACTATTAAAAGAATGAATATTTTAACATTTCAATATATCGATGTTTTTCAGGTATCTATTTACCCTCAAAATCGGATAACAATAGAATTTGTATGTAATTTTAAGAATGCGTGATTTAACTTGATACAATATGAGAAATCAGATCAAAAATGAAATAAATAATGAGAAAGTAAATGCAAACCACACATGTTGAACAATCTTAGCCTTGGAAAGTTAGTCACCATTCGAGCCAAAGTGTTTTTATTGATACCATAGCAGAATGACAAGATAAATAACTAGAAATAATAATATATTACTTTGGAATACGTGTTACAATGTTATTTGCAAGTTATCAGACTCCCATTTTATATAGTAGGGGAGTCCTACTTTAGGTACAATTCTATAAAAGCTAAAAATCACTCAATTTGCTGATTTGCCGGTTCTTTATTTATACGTGCCGAGATTCCCGTCGAAATATCTGACCGGTTACGGATATTTCTGCCTTCCCTTATTTCGCTTTTCTGTTAGTTATACCGACAATGTTTCCTCTAGCTTATTCGGGGTTAGGGTCGATTTCAGGAACATGGGCTAAATGTTTTTGAGGGCGGACATTCTGACCTCGTGTTTGGTTCGATGAAACTAGGGATCGATCTTCAACCCTTCGTGTTCCGAGCATGTCAGTTGCTCAATAGTCGAGCCCGATTTGGATCGTATACAGATAGTCTCCTCATTTCTCAGGGAGTAAACGATGAAAAACTATATGAGCTTCCGATTCTCTCCTCGGTACTTCGCGTTAGAAATGACAAAATGAACAAAATGTCTCATCAGTCACGTCTTAATGGCATTAAATGCTTGTCAGTTGATGGTCAGCCACTTCTAGCTTTGACTATCGTTTGGAAATTATAAATACCCCATTATTCATTCATTAAACTTTACATCCAAATCTTCTCTACTCCTGTTTCTTAGAAATTTCAACACTTCTCTGCATTAAATTTCTGGCTATTTTGAAATAATTTCACAAGAAATCCAGCTCTGTTTTTATCCCCAACCATCAAGCTTAATCTTTAANATTTTTATCCCCAACCATCAAGTTTAATCTTTAAATTTCCTCTCTTTTCTTCATTTATCAAAGAAATGGCGAAGACTTCAAAATCCTTCCTCCAAAAATAAATTCCTCTGCCTCGCAACCGGCTGTAGAGGAAAACATTTTTTCTATTGCTACCGAGGAACTGGCATCGGAACCTCCTCTGAAAATGTTCCTCCCCTGGGGGTTCCCGACCGGTGCTGATTTCAAGACCGAGAATCCCTCTTCGGTACCGGTTCGGTGTGAACCGGTCTCGAGATATATTTTCTCGATCACCAAGGACGTCATTTTCGAGGTCAAGAAAGATTGCAACTGGGTTAATAAGCACGTAGTGGTCCCCAAGCCTGAGGAAGTAATTACTACCCACGTGGAGGGATTTTTAAGTGTTTACACTTATCCCTTCACGCTGGGTCCCTTGGACCCGGTCATTATTGCCTTCTGTAAGAGGTACGAGGTGACCCTTGATCAAATCCACACTTCTTTTTGGAAGATAATAATTCTCCTCCATGTTTTCGTAACCAAGATCGAGGGGTATCCCTTCACCCTCGACCATCTTATGCGCTTACATAGTCCCCGACATTATCGAGGGGGAATAATCAAGCTAGCTCGTCGGTCCAGTAAGGCCCCGTTCTCAAGCATCGACAAAGATCGGGATCGAGGTTTGTTAGGCCAATTTTTTCGAGTGCAGACCTCGGATTTAATCCCAGCCAACATATGCCTTTTCTTGAGAAGTGTAACATGATATGTAAATATAATCTTGCTTTTAAGATTTTGTTCATCGCTTTTCCTTTTTCTCCCTTCTCATCAATGTTTTGCGGTGATGTAGCTGTTGCTCGGATGCTATATGCAGTTTCCTGACTCAAGGAGTGGGTCGAGGGCATTGTGTCTCAAAAATCATTTTACGAACGCGCACGGTGAAAGCTTTCGAAGGTTCGGTGGGAGGCCTATTCTCATGATGAGATTCCTCTCTTGAGTGAACAACACTTATGTTTCCTCTGTGCTGCTGCACTTTACTCATTTCTTTTTCTTTGTAGGTCTTTCCAAAGATATTGCAATGAGGCCTCCATCAGGTGATGACAACATCGTAACCGAACCATCTTCCCCGAGACTGGATAAAGAGAAAAAAATAAAAAGGGCTTCAAGTTCTCCGAGCTCCGAAAAGAAGAAGCCAAGGAAAAGAATGGCGCATAAACCTAAGGAAAGCTCTGGTCCTCTCTCTCTGGACTCACTCTATCGATTGCGGGATAAGTTCGAGGAGGAAGGATAATCCTTTGATCTGGTGCCCAGTGAGCCGTCGCAACTTGAGAGCAATGGGCCTCCGAACTAGAGGGAGGCGAGGCCGATCTTCCTCAAGTGGGGGAGGCCGAGGAGGAGGCAGGAACTGAAGTTTCTCGGGATGAGGGAAAAGCCCCGCAGGAAGCACTTGGCCCAATAGAAATTGCGTACTCACCCACGTTCACAAAGTCGATGGTCAACGAGGCCCAAGTCAAAAAGAACGCCCCATCGAGAGGGCCCACAGAGCGAACGAATCCTTCCGTGATTTTTTTGACAGCATGGATCCGGCGACCACGGAGGACGCCACCCAATTTTGCGATTAAAAGATACTGAGGAAGAGCTCACCCTCCGAAGCAAGCAGGCCTTCCTCGAGCCCAAAATTTTTCAATTGATTCCCTGCTCTAAGTGCTAATCCCGATCGGAAATGATCCATTGTTATCTCCCTTTCGGAGGATGCCCGAGTCCGCTCTACCCCCATAGGGGTAACCAGTTGTCGTCGGTGTTTGGTGACAGAGGATGATCAAGCAAAGATGAAAAAGGTGGATGCACCATGACTTGTCAACGAAGAAAAATAGGTGATGAATTGGTTAACTTCATGCTTTACTAAGTGACTTTTTGAGTTACACTGACATTATTTTGCAGATAACTTGGTGTTTCTTTGTGTGCTTGTAGGCCTCGGTGCTTCATCACGAGACTTTTTTAAGGTACCGGGACGAGCTGAAGCAACTCGAAGCTGAAGTTCGTGAGCTCACTAAGAAGAGAGACTCATTTAAACTTATTAGCAAGCAATTCAAAGGGGAGATTAAGAACCTCTATGCCGATCTGGAAGTTCCTCAGAAGGAACATGCTAATTTGGTCGAGCAGGTAAAAGTTTTTTAGATTAGTGACGATTAATTTGATTTGTTGACTGATGTCAAAATCCGTAGGTCCAGCCAAGAATCGATTGGATTGACCAGCTTCGAGCTGAAATGGATATAGTCAAAGCTGAGACCGATTAATGGGGAAGCCGAATGGATCGTCTGGCCTCGAAAAAAGAGGCTGCTCAGGCACAACCAACTTCAGCTGAAATCTAGATTAGAGCATCAAAGGGGAGGGCTGAGGTTCAGATCAATAAGGTTGAGGAGCTCCAATCTCAGTTGAGTTCGATTGTCTCCAATCAAGAAAATCTGGTTAAGGAGCTTGCTTGAGGCGGCCAAGTCAGAGATCGTCGTGGTCAAAGGTAAAGTTGATGAAAAGGTAGCCCAGCACAAGGACGATGCCGAGGTGGCTCAAGACCTTGTAAAAAATATAGTTGAGCATATGAAGTGGCAATCTCGAAAGGAGGCTCTTGAAGAAATTCACGCTTGGGGATGGATTTATCGGCTGAGATCGAGAATGCCAAGGTCCTCGAAGCCGAGGCCAGGAAGCTGACCTATCTCGAGAGGAAGATTCGGGTGATTCCGAGGGTGGCGGAGAACCCGAAGGTGATGATGCGGCCCTCAACGAAGACTAGGCCAGTTAGGACCATTTTATATGTGTTTGTCTTCTGCTCTTTTTTTATCACCCTTTTGTTGAGGTCATTCGACCTTTTTAAAAATTTGCATCAGGGCTATTTGGCCCTTGTAAAAATAATTTTTGAAATGTATATAAGGTTTTCCCCCTACCACAGCTTTTGAATTTTTCCTTTATTTTATTATTTGTATTCGCAAAGATCAAAATGACTTAGCATGAAATAGTTAGGTTACATTCAGATGTTTTAACAAAACATTCCTTTAACGTTATTTTGTTTTAAGACATCGTGCGTATTCGGTATTGCCGAAAACGTTTTGCTTTCTATCCTGAGTTATCCGGGCTTGCCTAAGATAACAGTCCCAAAATGGGGGTGGCTGTGGACTTTGAAATTCGGGCATTGACTAATAGGTCTTATGCCCCGAAGTTTGATGGCTCGGACCGTCCGAGTTTGTTTTCCAACGGAATTCCCTGAGTGAGAGTGATTGTTTGAACTCGGATTAAGGTGGCCCTTGGTCTCAATACCTTTATGGGATCGGACGTAGGAAATTCCTTGAGAAACACAAGAAAATTTTTAAAGGACAACATGTTTATGCGCACGGAAGAGACTTCTTTTAATTCTTGTGCATAATAGTTATACATGGATACATGCTTTGTGCCAGGGTTCGAGCGTTCTATATGGGAACGGTTCATTTAACCGTGTGGCCCTTCCAATAAATCCTATTGATCGAGACCTTTCAATCACGAATTTTGTTCCATTGCAAAAGTTGATACCCGAGGTTACTGCCCCCCAGTTTTTGGGGCTGATCGAAGAGAGGTCTCGAGTGCTTTAGTGATCATCGTAACAAGTTCGTAGCCGTCCTTCAATTCTAAGTTAACACGATTTACTTGTTTCCTTGTTAAAAACCTTGCTGGAAAACCCATTTAGGACAAAATCGGTTCAAGGAAAAAAGAAAGCAACGCGTGCTTTCAGACCTAAAATGTTGTATTATTCCTTGTTGGTTACCGGTAAACATTAGTTTAAAATATAAATAAAAGAAAGAACGGGGTCATACCTTAGCATTAATATCACTTCAAGTGAGTTATATTCCAGTTGTTCGGTAGTTGCTCGTCCTTCATTGTTACGAGTTCGTAGGATCCTTTTCTGGTGATCTCGATAATTTGGTACGGTCCTTCCCAGTTTTGCCCCAATTTCGCTTCGTTTAGGTTTCGGGTGCTCAGTGTGAGCTTCCTTAGTACCAAGTCCCCGGTACTGAAGTATCGGAGGTTGGACCTTCCATTGTAATACCTTTCAATCCGCTGTTTCTGGGTAGCCAATCGCACAAGGGCGGCTTCGCACCTTTTATATAATAGCTCCAGGCTCGTACTCATGGCCTCTTCATTCGGTTCCTTTGTTGTATATCGGAATCTGATACTTGGTTCTTCGACTTCGACCGGTATTAGAGCTTCGGTTCCATAAACCAATGAAAATGAGGTGGCCCTAGTACTGGACTTCGAGGTCGTATGGTATGCCCATAGGACTTCAGGTAGGCTTTCCTTCCATTTTCCTTTGCCGTCGGTTAACCTTTTTTTAAGGTTTTGGAGTATGGTTTTGTTGGTTGGTTCAGCTTGTTTGTTCTCAATAGGGTAATAGGGTGTTGATAGGATCCTTTTGATCTTTTTGCTTTTAAGAATTTTGGTTACTTTGTTGCCGATGAATTGTTTCCCATTGTCGCAAACGATCTCGGCCGGCATTCCGAACCGGCATATGATATGGTCCCATATGAAATCGATGACTTCCTTCTCTCTGACCTTCTCTTACACCTGTGCTTCCACCCATTTAGAAAAATAGTTAGTCATAAACAAAACAAATTGAGCCTTACTGGGTGCCTATGGAAGGGGGCCGGCAATGCCCATTACCCACTTCAGGAACGACCATGGTAACAAAACCTAATGCAGCAGCTCCCCAAGTTTATAAATCATCGGAGCATGTCTTTGGCATCCATCACATTATAGAACGAACTCCTTTGTGTCTTTTTCTATGTGGATCCAGTAGTAACCGACCCTGATTATTTTTTAACCAGCGGTTCGGCGCCCCAATGATTTCCACAGGTTCTTTCGTGGATTTCCCTCAAAACGTACTCAGTATCCCCTGGCCCTAGACATATTTCAAGTGGACCATCTAATGTTCTTCTGAACAAGGTTCCGTCTTCAGACAGGCTAAATGGGACTGCATTTGTATGCAGGGCCCTCAATTCATTTGGATCCAAGGGTAATTTACCAGTCCTGGTGTATTCTACGTATTTATTCCTCCAGTCCCAAGTTTGGAGTTGAACTCATGGTTTTTAATCGACGACCCTAAGTTAGCGAGCACATCGGCCTAGCTGTTTTGATCCTGAGGTACGTGTTGCGAAGTCCATCATTTGAACCGATGTAATGTTACATGTAACTTGTCCAAGTATATTTGCATTCGTTCTTCTCTGACCTCGAATGTTCCATTAACTTGGTTTACCACAAGGAGGGAGTCGCACTTGGCATCGATTACCACTGCCCCAAGCTTTTGGTTAGTTCAAGGTCTGCAATCATGGCCTCATAATCGGCTTCATTGTTAGTCAGCTTCACAATGTTTATGGATTGTCTAATCACATTACCTATTGGTGGCTTCAATATGATGCCAAGTCCGGACCTTTTTGCGTTTGAGGCACTCTCTGTAAAGAGGGCCAGATTCCCGAGGAAGTCCATGAAATAATTAATAACTCTCTTTCGACCTCGGGTATTAGGGTCGGCGTAAAGTCGTCCACAAAGTCTGCCAAGATTTGAGACTTGATGGCGGTCAGGCTTATGCATAATGTTCCATAACGGGTAAGTAGTTATGACATATATGGGGTGACACTAGTGTGGTTTTAGCTTCCTAGAGGTGCTTAGGAAAGCGAGCACCATTTTTTCTAGGTGAGGGTACCTAGTTTCGTCCTCGCCTAGGGTCCTGCTAACATAGTAAATTCGAAATTGCGTACCTTGCTCTTCCCGGAATAGGACTCCACTTACCGCTATCTCCGAAATCGCCAAGTACAAGTACAGTTGTTCGTCTGACTTCTTTGTGTGAAGTAGTGGCGGGATCGATAAGTACCATTTGAGTTCCTCCAAAGCTCATTTGTATTACTGGGTCCATGTGAAGTTATTCTTCTTCTTCAATAGTGTGAAGAATTAGTGGCTCTTGTTGGGTGACCTCGAAATGAATCGCCCCAGGGCGGCTATGCACCTGGTTAACCTTTGCACGGTCTTTACGTTGTCCACAATTGTGATATATTCGATGGATTTGATTTTGTCAGATTGATCTCGATTCCCTGTTTGGATACCATGAATCTGAGTAATTTACCTAACCCAACTCCAAATGCACATTTCTCTGGGTTCGGCTTCATATTGTATTGCTTCAGTATGCTGAAGGTTTCTTGCAAATGTTTTAAATGGCCCTATGATCACGAGGACTAAACCAACATGTCATCAATGTAAACTTCCATTGATTTTCCTATTTGATCCTCAAACATCCGTTTTAATATGTGTTGGTATGTAGCACAGACATTTTTTAATCTATACGGCATCACGTTATAGCAGTATGTGTCGTATTTAGTGATGAAGGATGTTTTTTTCCTGATCACCCGGGTCCATCCGTATTTGGTTGTACCTGGAATAGGCGTCTAGAAAACTGAGGATCTCGTGGTCAACCGTGGCATCGGTCATACGATCGATGTTAGGCAAAGGAAAAGAGTCTTTGGGACACGCCTTATTCAAATCTTTGTAATCCACACATATTCTTAGTTTATTACCTTTATTAAGGACTACTGCTACATTTGCTAACCAATCTGGGTATTTAACCTCCCGAATAAACCCTATTTTAAGGAGTTTCGATACCTCATCCTTGATGAAAGCATGCTTGATCTCGTACTGAAGTCTCCTCTTCTGTTTGACCGGGTGAAACTTTGGGTCCAGGCTTAGCTTGTGACTGGTTATCTCTGGTGGGATCCCTGTCATGTCATGGTGGACCAAGCGAAGTAATCTTCGTTATTTATAAGAAATTGAATGAGTTTTTTGCATGAGTTCGGAGCTTAACCCCGTGCCCAGGTTTACCTTTCGATCGGGCAAGTGTTCTCTCAATATGACTTGTCCCAGCTCCTCGACCATCGATTTAGTGGCATCATAACCATTGGGAGCTATAAAATATCTAGGAACCCCATAATAATCATCCTCTCCCTCCCCTTGTCATCCGAATCTGCCGAGGATGGTATCAATGATTGCTATTTTGTCCTGTTTTTATCATCTGGTCCGGATCCTTCAATGTTGAGATCGTAGATGCCGGTATCACCTCCTCGATCGCGAACATTTCCTTGGCATCCTGTTGTTCACCATATATTTTTTTGACTCCGCTAGGTGTTGGGACTTTTAATGCCTGGTGCATTGTTGAGGGCACCGCCCTCATGTTGTGGATCCATGGACTTCTGAATAAAGCGTTGTACCTCATGTCTCCTTCGATCACATAAAATTAAGTTTCCTGGATGGTCCCAGCAGCATTTACTGCCAATATTATCTCTCCCTTTATGGTTTCACATGCCATGTTGATTTCATTTAGAACGAGGATTGTAGGCATGATTTGGTCTTGTAGACCGAGCTTTTCCACGACCCTCGATCGAATGACGTTGGCCGAACTACCTAGGTCAATTAACACACATTTAACTCGAATTTTATTTACGAGTACAAATATTACCAGTACATCATTGTGGGATGTACAATCACTTCTGCATCTTCGTCGTTTAAAGATAAAGTTCATTCTGGTATGTAGCCTCGAGTTCGTTTCTCCCTGGTGATGGATACTTTGGTGCATTTCAACATCGGTCCCTGTGGGATATCAAACCCACCGATGATCATCTTAATGACGTGTTGAGGTTCTTCATGTTCTGTCTGTTTGTTCGAATCCCTGTTCCTGAAATGATTCTTGGCTTGGTCACTCAAGAATTCTCAAATATGTTCATAGTTGAATAGTCAGGCTACATTCTCTCTCAACTATAGACAATCTTCCATTTTGTGACCGTGAGTGACATGATATTGCACATCTGGTTAGGATCCTTTCGGGTTGGACATAATTGTAGAGGTAGAGGACATTTGGTATATTTGATGCGCCCGATAACTAATACAATGACGGCATCATCGATATTAAAGTTGTATTCCGATAGCCTCGGTGCTTCTTTAGGCTCGATGGACCTGTCAAAGCTCTTTTTGTCATGAATCCTCAGTTGCTTTGGCCTCGGCCATTTCTCCTTTCATTGAGTCCTTGAGTGAAAGATTGAACGGCCCAGTCATCAGCAACTGGCAGTAGGTCCTTTCATTCCATCTGAAATCGGGACACGAACTCTCAGAGCATCTCGTTATCTTTCTATTTTACTCTGAAAAGGTACGACTTCCTGGTCTCGACCTTGATGGCACCAGAGTGTGCTTTCACAAAAGAACCTGCAAGCATAGAAAATGAGTCAATAGAATTAGGAGGCAAATTGTTGTACCATGTCATAGCTCTCTTTGACAGGGTCTTCCAAATTTTTCAGCAGAACGGACTCGATCTCATCGTCCTCCAAGTCGCTCGCTTTGATGGAACATGTATAAGAGGTTACATACTCATTTGGGTTAGTACTTAGGTATCTCAGGCATATAGAATTTCTTGGGGATCGGCTTCGGAGCAACGCTCAAACGAAAAGGTTTTTGCACAAACATCTTGGAATATAGGCCTTTCAATATTAGAGGTTCTCCTGGGATATGGTCCACCATGGAATTATAGGTTTCCATTTTTTGGTCATTAGCTTCGATTTTCTTTTTCCTTGAATCCACTCGTTTCGTCAGTTCCTCGAGCATTTTTACGATCTCAGAGTTAGTCCCCGATTCGTTCTTGTTAGATCTTTCTGTGATCGGTTCGTCCCTACAGGTAACTTCTCGGCGCATATCAAGCTTAACCCTGCTCGGTGCACGAATTTGGTTCTGTAGCTGAGCTATCGCTGCATGTTGAGCCTGCAGCATTTTGAAGATCACCCGTAGATTGATCCACTCCTTCAACATTTTGTGTGTTTTAAGTTGCTGATTGGGCTCCACCACAGATGCTATTCTGGGGGTCGGTTGGCAGGTTCGTGTCGACATTCACAAGTGAATTAGCATCAATTAGGTCTGCGACCGGAATTTCGACGAAATCAGCAGGCGGTACCTCGTTACAGGGCGCTATGTTGTTATTTTCACCTCGGTGACCGGATCCGTTGTGAACATGTAGGGTTGCTGATTGGGAATTTGACATTTTGTGTTTTAACCTGGAATCAAAGACATTTCAAAGAGCAACTGTAAAGCATTGTGTGTTATGGAGATTTGTATCAAATAACCACTATTATCCTTAGTCCCACGGTGGGCGCCAAACTGTTTACCCTCAAAATCAGATAACAATTGAATTTGTACGTGGTTTCAAGGATACGTGATCTAACTTGATACAAAATGAGAAATCGTATTAAAATTTAAATAAACAATGGGAAAGTAAATGCAAACCACAAAAGTTGAACAATCTTAGCCTTGGAAAGTTAGTCACCCTTGATCCCAAAGTGTTTTTATCGAGACCAAAGCAGAATGACAAGATAATAACTAGAGATAACAATATATTGCTTTGGAATGCATGTTACAATGTCCTTTACAAGTAATCAGACTCCCCTTTATATAGTAGGAGAGTCCTACTTTAGGTACAATTCTATAAAAGGTAAAAATCTCCCGGTTCGCTTACTTGCCGGTTCTTTACTGATACGTGCCGAGATTCTCGCCGAAATATCTGATCGATTACGGATATTTCGGTCTTTCGTTATTTCGGTCTTCTGTTGGTTATACTGACAATGTTTCCTCGAGCTTATTCGGGATCAGGGTTGATTCTAGGATCATGGGCTCAATGTTCTTGAGGACGGACGTTCTGACCTCGCGTTCTGGTTTGATGAGACTCGAGATCAATCTTCAACCTTTCGAGTTTCGAGCCCGGTCTGTTGCGTAATAGTAGCCCAATTTCGACTGTATACTTGTATCGTTACAGACATAAAACACTGATATATTCTGACTCTATCACATTTTAGAGTCAATCTATATATCTCTGTTTGGATGTCTCATACGAAATTCATTTTTAATATTCCACTATTTAGAAAGACGCGTAAGACTGAGATGTAATTATTGTTATTGTTTAACAAGAATGCGTGATTTTAATAGTCAGTCGACTTGATACATACATTCGTTTAAAAATGAAGAAATGCTGCACTATGCTAATTGATTATTATTTTATTAACCATTGTAGCATGTTGTTTCTAATGAAGTTAATCATCAACTAATTGAATACATAATTAATTGAGGTATAAATCATGTACATTCGGTTGCATAATAACAGAAATAATTATACGGAATCATCGAAATTCTTTCTCTTTCCTTTTTAACCAATTATCTTATTCTTAAAGGTATAAAATTAATTGGTGTGAATTACCACCACAATAATTCCCTAAAGGCCAGAATTGAGAAAAAGGAAAAATTAAAATATAAAACACTAATA